>ML800379.1:415514-462798 GCA_009831015.1 Picea engelmannii
AGAGAGAGAGAGAGAGAGAGAGAGAGAGAGAGAGAGAGAGAGAGAGAGAGAGATTTTAGGGTTGAAATCCAACTTCCCCCCAACTTTTTGGCCTTAGATTGGGCTCAGATCCCCTTCAGAGGGCCAAAATCCTCAAAAATCACTAAAAATCAGCCAAAAATCCACTAAAATAAGGTCAAAACCCAAATTTTGGGAAAAAATATGCTTAAGCCCCTAGTTAGGGCGTATGCCCCCTTTCTATGGACATATCAGGGCCATGTGGCCTAGTGCCCAATGGGTTCACCTCCCATAGCTAGAAAAGGTGCTTAAGTTTAAATTTTGGAAAAGTAGGTTTTTTTCTAAAGTAGTAATTTGCCCTTTGTGGCTAGCTCATTGTGCTTAAGTCATTTGAAGAGGTAGGTCATGGGATCAAACCCCATGGAGTCCAAAAATATAAATTTGACCTTTTTAATGCCTTGATCATGGTGACATGTGGCACCCTTGGATTGGACCATATGTCATCCCATTGTTGGCCAATATTTTGCCACATGGACTATCAAAACTTTGACACTTGTCATCATGAACCCTTGCCACTTGTCATGACCTAGTGATACCACATGTCATCACCTGATGACTGCCACTTGTCGAATTCATAGGCTTCCACGTGTCCCTTTGACCCTTTGACTTTTTGCTGGAGAAGACCAAGTTTTCCAACTGCCATAACTTTGTCATACGACATCCATTTTTCGATTCGTTTGCACTACCGAAAATCTTGTGACAAGCACTTTGCGTTCATGTCATTTTCTTGAGAATTTGAGAACTTTTATTTTTTAGAATTTCATGATCCATTTTGGATCATTCCTCCCACTAAGACCTTTTGGTCCTCCAAAAGTGTATTAACCAGTCATCAAGTGCGGGATAGGCCTCCGCACTTATCCTTTGTATTTAAACTCTTCCCTATGCACCTGTCGTATCATAATGAATTGCATAATAAACATGACAAATGGAATCATATTGTTATCCATTTGAACTCATTCACATCTTACTGAATCCACTACTATCCATATAGAAAACATTAGCAGTGATAACATCATAAATATGACTGAAAATGAACCAATATGTTTTATGTGATTGAAAAACATTAACTTATCTTGAAGAAAAGTATGATTGAACTTCCATTTTACAACCATATCATGTTCATGCTTAAGATCAACTACTTTACTTGGCACAATTATAGGTGTATTGCTTGCATAAGTTGCCTTCTTTAATTGTTCCATTGTTAGAAGAGATTGGTTTCCTTTTATGTGATGAGCATGTACAACATATTATGACTCTTCTTTAGTTAAGTGATATTGATTTTGTTCCTTGTAGAAGATTGCATTGTGATCATATAAATAAGAGTTTCCTAAGACCATTCCACGTGTTTCTAGTGGCACCACATCACATATTACTTCATCCACATACTTAGATGTAATTGCAAACTTTATGATACATTGCTTTGTTATGGGAAATTTGTGATCTTTGCTTATCCAATTTAGTGAATAGGGTTTGTGATGTATCTTAGTGTTTAATCCCAATTTCTTAACCACTTCCTATGAAATTAAGTTAGATTGAGATCCACTATCTATCAATCTATTGATCTTAGTGTGTTTCATTATGACCCTTATATGAAACAATTTACTTCTTGAATCAAAACCATCACCAATTTTACATGTCAAACCAACTGTTGTAATATTAGACTCATCACCTGAATCTGACCTCGAGTATGTTGGTCGTGTTGTTGTTGCAACTTTTTTCCTCCTTTTCCTCTCCTTGAATCACTTCGGTCTCTTCTCTGGGTGCAATTTCCAACAATGCGCATCATCGTGTCCTTTTTTATTTCAATGCTTGCAAGAGAGCTTCTCTTCCTTTATTGTCGCTGGATTTTCTTTCTTCCCATTCCCTTTTCCTTTGCCATCCTTCTTTGAAGATGATTCCCATTATACACTAACTCTGTTTTTTCCTATTTCAATATATGTTGCTTGGACAGAAACCTCATCAATATTATTAGTTCCAAACATAAATATAATATTACGAATATAAGCAAGCAAACCTCCTATATACTTCATAATATTTTCTTGTGTAGTTAATGGACCATCTAACATCAAAGCCATCTTATAAAATTCATATGTATATTCTTACACCGATTGTTCTTTCTTTAACTTAAGACTTTGTCATTCAATTAAAGCCTTTTCCTTATATCCCAATGGACAGAACTATTTTCTAAGTGTGGAAATAAAATCATGCCATGATGGAAAAATATTACCAACTTGTTGAGTTCCATGGTGCATCTTACTTTTCCAGCGGATGAGAGTTGTACCTTCAAGACGAAGCGATGCCAATCTGATTTTGGTTGCCTTATCTTTGATTTGATACACATTATAATATACCCCCATCTGTCTAACCCAGTTATCAAGTTTCTCGGCATTAACGTTGCCATCATAGATAGGAAAAACAAATTTTACATCAAGTTTAAGTAATGGCATATCAGTCTTATGTTTATGAGAATTTTTTCTTGCAGTAGAATTTGAACTTGTGCTTGAAGAAGAAGAAGAAGAACAAGAAGATGGAGATGAAGGAGGTGAAGGAGGAGATTTTGGAGGGTCCTCTCCTTCTTCACTTTTGTCTTTCTTTGAATATTTCCCTTGAACCGGTCTCTTTCATTCCAATTAATCATTGTACAACACTTTTACCATCTCCAACATGGAAAAGAAAGTCTTTTGAAACTCTCTTTCGTTTTGAGAAAGTCCTTCTTCTGATGCCATCTTCTCACTTTGAGATGTCCTCTTTCTTGATCCAATATCTGGATATCCTTATACAATCTCTCCTTCACCATGACTTAGATTTTCCTTGGTAATCATGCAAACTCAAACAACCAACTATCAACCTTCTCTGATAGCACTTGATCCAAAATTGATCTTTTAAAGACTATGGTTCAGTTTATGCATGAATTGATTTACCACTTAGGAATTAAGAGAAGAAGAAGATTTTAATGAAAAAATATTGCAGCTATCATAAATAATATAGAACATAAATTAAAAATTAATAAAAGAACACCATAATTCCAATATTGTTAATGGAGTTCGACAAAGTTGCCTACCTCTCTGGGCCTTTGTCTTAGTGGGGGAGTCTTTCTTATTATTCTTCAATGCTCCAAAATAATATAAAAAATTCATCAAATTAATTACAAACTAGTATGGTTGTGTTCTTATCGACCTCGGGAATCCAACACAACTGAAAACACTGAAAAAGGTTGAGCGTAGCTCCCGGAAATGGCCTCCAAAGCTTGCTTTCTCAATGGTTTCCCTACATTAAAATGGCTTGAACTTCACAAACTGGCATCAATTCTGCTAATCTAAATCTCCTTGGACTGTCAAAAACACCTATTTTATATATATATATATATATATATATATATATATATATATATATATATATATATATATATATATTGAGTTGAGGTTTTAAATCCAACTTCCCCCCAACTTTCTGGCCTCATAATGGGCTCAGATCCCCTTCAAAGAACCAAAAATCCTCAAAAGTCACTAAAACTCAGCCAAAAATCCACTAAAATAAGGTCAAAACCCAAATTTTGGAAACAAATATGCTTAATCCCCTAGTTAGGGCATGTTCCCCCCTTCTATGGTCATATGAGGGCCATGTGTTCTAGTTCCTAAGGGGCGCACCTCCCTTAGCTGGAAAAGGTGCTTAAGTTTAAATTTCAGAAAAGTGGGTTTTTTTTCTAAAGTAGTAATTCGCCCTTTGTGGCTAGCTCATTGTGCTTAAGTCATTTTAAGAGACAGGTCATGGGATTGAATCCCATGGAGTCCAAAAATATAAGTTTGATCTTTTTAAGGCCTGCACCATGGTGACATGTGGTACCCTTGGATTGGACCATGTGTCAGTGAATGGTTGGCTAATATTTTGCCACATGGACTATCAAAACTTTGACACTTGTCATCATAAACCCTTGCCACTTGTCATGACCTAGGGATACCACATGTCTCACCTGATTTCTTCCACTTGTCGAATTCAGAGGCTTCCACGTGTCACATGCTGAAGATGCCACGTGTCCCTTTGACTTTTGACTAGAGAAGTCCAAATTTTTGAATTGCCATAACTTTCTCATACGACGTCCATTTTTTGATCCATTTGTGTCATCGGAAAGCTTGCGACGAGCACTTTGAAATCATGTCATTTTATTGAGAATTTGAGAACTTTGAGGTTTTAGCATTTCAAGATCCATTTTGGATCAACATTCAACTTCTTAAATCTTAATACTCTTAATTTTTCCTTCCAAGTTCCCCCATTCAATATTTTGCAAAGGATTTAAAATTCAAAAACATTGAGTTTTATTCTTGGATGTGACCGCACAACCACAAGCAGGATGAGCAAAAAATCACAAGGATACTTAGTTAATGCCATTGCAATGGAGAAGAAAATGTTCATGGGAGTTTAGGGTTTCAAGCAAGAGGGAGAACATGAATGAATATATGCTTCCTCTCTCCTCTTTTGGTGGAATGAATACTAATAGCTTCAAGGAGTTAAATTGAAGGCTTTGATTGGATATTTGAAGGGTTTGAGGCCCCCTCTTGCTAAATGGCTCCATGGATCAGTTCTTCATGGGCCAAGACACATTTCTCCAATGTCAAGGGGTTATTTATCCATTTTATTTGAAAAAACCATAGATAAAGAAGACATGATTAATGGAGGCCCTTGGTTGTATCACTCTTAAGGTCTAGTAATAATGACATGGGGTGAGAATTTTAGCTCAGATTAGGAATCCATTAGTCTTGAGGTGTGTGGTTTGGTCTAAAATGGATCTATTGACTCTTCTAGGGTTGATCGCTTCATAATTAGGCTCTATTAGTGATTTCCTATAGGAATATGATGTATCTAACAATCGATCCTACCCATGGACCCTTGATACCCTCTAGGTATTGACTCCTCAAGCTTTGTGCCTCTATTGTTGGTATATTCAGGAGATTTTATGAAAGATGCACTCCTCGAAAAAATGGCAGTGTGAGGATCGACGATTAGGGATCAAAACCTTAAGTGAGAATGGTGAATGAAGGCTCAATACCTTCCACCTCCATGGTAGAAGATATAGTGGGACACTCGAAATATTTCGAGGAAAATGTGTTCGTCTCTTTTACCAAATCTCTTTGGGATACACAATTGAACCAAAATGATGTGGAAAAGGGAAATAAAGAGGCCTTTATTTATCCATGTGTGCAACGGTTATTCATATTTGAGTTTGATATAGCAAAGGATATAGACGCCATTCTCAATTTCAACTCATGGTTATGGGAAAAATCAGTGATATGATTGAAGTCAATATGATTAGAGTCATGGACTCCAACATTCCACCTATCTAAGGACCTTCTTTCATTCACTCTAATTTGGGTAATTATGCCCAAGTTCCCAACCATCCTTTGTAGTGATGGGGATTTTATTGATTTGAGGAGATTGGGACTGCATTGGGAAATTTTCACTTCGGGAGTGTAGAAATGAAAAGGAGGCACTTAACTACATATGTTTGCATCTATGTGGATATGGGCTTCAACAAATACTTCTTGATAGAGATCAAGTTGGTATAAAAACACTACCCTTGGGAACAACCACTCGACTATTAACATGATAGCTCTTGGACCAGGGCTTACTTTGAAAGTAGACATATTGCTTTCCATTGTACCAATAAAAAAAGAGATGGACTCCTTAGAATAACCCATTAAAGACCCACATGGGGGAATGGATCTTGGAGGAGCACCACTTTATAAGATAGGAACCCCAAATCCCATGCCACCATATCTGAATAAGAAAATACTCTGGGCTAGAGTATCAATAAATATTATAGATGCACCATAAGAAAAAAAGAAACATTAGAATGACCCTCCTCCTCAAGATAATCTGCAAAACAACTCACCAACAAAACAAAATTCATTGGTGACATCCCATGGCACTAAGGATCCATAAGCAACAACATTAGGTTCAGAGAACCCACAAATGGAGCCAAAGATAGAGAATAAAATCTCAACAAAGAGTTGAATGAGTTGGTTTTGATTCCTTCCCCAGATTAGAATCCATTGCTTTCCCTTTGCATTCCCTCCTCAAAGTTCACACCCTTAGAAATGATCTGAAAATGATCTTTAAAGACTTGGTTGAGTTTTAAGCATGTATCCAATTACCATTTAGGAAATTAAGGAAAGAAGAAGAACTTAATCAAAGAATATTGCAGCCATCATAAAGAATGCAGATCAGAAAGTAAGCATAAATAACAACAAGGTTGTTAACATAATTCGACAAGATTGCCTATGCCTATTGGCCTTTGTCTCAATGGGGGAGGATTTCTTATTAATCTTCAATTATTCAAAAGTATATCATAAATGTATAAAAAGGATTAAAAACTAGTCTAGTTGTGTTCTACTCGACCTTAATAATCCAACACAACTGACGGCACTGAAAAAGGTTGAGCGTAGCTCCTGGAATTGGCCTCCAAAGTTTGCTTCCTCAATGTCTTCCCTACATAAAAATGGCTTCAAGCTTCACAAACTCATCATCATTCTACTAATCTGAACCTCCTGGACTATAAAAAAACCTTTGATTTATATAGGATTTGAGTTGGGGTTCTCCTCCCAACTTCCTCCCAATATATGGCCTCAAAAAGGGTTCCAGATCCTCAGTTTTGGGAAAACATCTCCCAAAATCATCATAAAAAACCATTAAAATCTTATTATATGGTGAAAACCCCCAAAAAATGCATATAGGCGAGCTAGCCCCTTTCGTTTCAGCCTACTGGGCATATGGGAATGGTCCATGTGGCCACGCACTTAAATGTTGGCACCCTAAAACTCTAGTCACACCTTGTTTCTTGGCCCATGGTTGCTTGGCACACCATGTTTCCAGGCACTAACCCCCTTCATGCCCAAAACTTTGGTCATAGCCCCTGGTTCATAGCCCTGGTCAAAGGATAAGCCCCCAGTCTAAGAGCCTGGTCGGTCGGGCTAGCCCCCCACCGACCGGGCTTATCCCAAACTCCCGCTGACTACCAACTTAAAACTAATAAATGCCACTTGTATAACAAGCATCACACGTAGACTGGTCGGTCCGCCGAAGGTTGCAAAGTTGTTGGCTATATGTGGAGGTTGGGTGTTTGATTCCCGGGTGGTAACAAAAAAAATTGAACCAACCAACATTGGCTAAATCTGGGGTGCCACATGGAGCCCTCTGATTGGGCCACATGTCACCCTGCGATTGCACCGTACAATCCAGTCACCAACATAGTCAACACCACGTCACTGTCATGTCATCCTGCCATGTCACTATCGTACAACAAAGTCACCTACCCAGTCAACTTCCACGTTAGCATCCATATAGCCACATCACCTGCCCAAACAGTTTCCATGTCAGCATCTGTACTGCCACCTTCCATCCATACTACCATGTGTCGACCTATCATTAGGCCACGTCAGCATTCTGTACAGCCACATGTCGCATCTGTACAGTGCCACGTGTCAATTTTTTATTTGTCCACATAAGCCCCTGAAAATGAAAAAAGTGAGTGACATGTGTCACCTCCTCGTGTTGCCATGTTTCCCTACTAATGTCATCACGATGTCATGTTGATGTACTGCTGAAGTCAGTAGTACAACATGTTGACTTTGACTAGTTGACTTTTTTGCATGGTTGGGAAATCGATCAGAACGTGATAACTTTTGCATACGATGTCCATTTTTGTAAACAATTATATGGCCAGAATCAACGCGACGATACTGACAAAATGGCATTGGTTTCGTCTGATTCCAAGAACTTTGTTTTTTAGGCCTTCCTGGATCCATTTTGGATCATGCCTCCCCACTAAGTCCTTTTGGTCCTCCAAAAGGGTATTAACCAGTCATCAAGTGTGGGATAAGACACCCCACTTGTGTTTTGTCTTTAAACTTTGTTCTGTGCACCTACCGCATCATAATCAATTGAAAAACAACCATGACAACTAAGAGCATATTGTTAGCCACTTGAACTCGTACACATCTTACTGAAGCCACTACCATCCATGTTGAAAACAATAGCATCGATAAAATCAGAAATATGACTGCAAATGAACTAATATGTTTAATGTTATTGCACGACATTATCTTATCTTGAAGCAAAGTATGATTGAATTTACATTCTACAACCATCTCATGTTCATGCTTAAGATCAACTGCTTTATTTGGCACAATTATAGGTATGTTTCTTGCATAAGTTTCCTTCCTTATTGTTCCATTGTTTGAAGAGATTGATTTTGTAACGTCCCCAACCATCCATGTCGGGCCATGCTATGCCATATGACTCTTATTATTCTCTCTGCAGAACATATTGAAACATATCCCGCAACCAACTCAGCTATGCCACATAAATTTTTCGAACTGCATGCAATTAAGATACATACACACAGAACTGTTGCAGAATCATTATATATAAAACGTGAACATACAAATACATCTATAAATACACATATTCACACTGAAATAACAGTAAACATATACATGCATCATATACAGAAAATACCCATAAAAATAAACACAGTTATAACCGCACATATGACAACCCATAAAAATAAGCATGTAAATAACAATGCAACATGTAAATTTATCACACAATTGACACTTATCATGGTAATAATGTCACCAACTGCGTGCAGAACTTCCATGAACCTCCCATCCTTAAACCACATTGTTCATCACTCTCAACAGTGAGTCACCCCTGAGTTGGGACTAAACTCCACCCAGGTAAAGGGATTCCTAACCATGCTAAAGGCTCATAGACAACAAGAAAAACTCTGTTGCAGGTGCCAACTCAAACTAATAGCCTACAGTCCCTTATTCCCCACATGCCTGTCCCACCCAGGAAGTATGCCCCTTCTCTGCTCAACAGTCCTTCAGCTACCCCACTTCCTTTCTGGGCTTCAACAACAGGCCGGAAAGGAAGTCTCAGAGCACTATAGCTATAGTTTAGCACCTTCAAGAAATCAATTCCCAACAATTATCTTACTTAGAGAATTTATAATGGACCTGAAAACTCACCTTTTCAATATCCCACGGGCCTGACAACCCGCTTCTTCAATCCAGCTCCCAAGCTAACTAGCTACACCCTTAAAAAATGGTCATGGATACAAGTTTAGGTACAGTCATGAAGATACAAAGGATAGCTCAATGGGTGTGTGCATGCTCATGGATGATTGACTGGATGACTGAAAATGATGGAAGGAATAATGGTCAGAATCATGGAAAAGATGATAGGAAATGAACTAAGTCCCAACAATATGTATGCATGTCCCAAACTTGACACTTGTCATGTTGGGAGCTACGTTGGCCCACTTGTTCCCAACTTTAGAACTTAGGATAAAATAATTATCCATACTTTATATTTAAGAAATATTAATATAATATTCCTTTTTGGCTTAATCTCCCTAGCGTAGCCCCTTTCCTTAACTTAGCCCCTCCCTTTACCTAACATGTGGAGTTTAGTCCCCCATCTCTTTTATTGTGGTTGGTATGTGTGCAACGATGTATTTTATATTAATTATGAAACATATACAAAAATAGGCACACTAGCCTTTGACATCTAGGCTCTCTGACCTAATCAAAACATAAGCATAATAGCTTATAATAACTGGATCACTAGCCTATAAAACATACCATATACACAAAGTCTCACTGGCCTCACAATCGTGCGTACTTAAGATGATGTGTGTGGTATCCTGGAATGTGCACACTTCTTCATTTCATTGCACAGTACATGCACGCACTATGCCATGAAAGGTGCATACAAAATGATGTCAGACAGCTCACCAGCTTAAGTACATTTTCATTTACATTTACAATTGGGTTCAACCTTAGGGATATTACAATCCCATCCCCTTATTTATGCACTGTCCTCAGTGCATCATGTACCCATGTACAACAAAATTTCAAAAATCCTCAAAAAGATACGGGTATTTTGCCTGCATTGCATCCTCATGTTCCCAAGTAGTGTTCTCTCGACCGTACCAGGTCCATTGGACCTTTACAAGCCCTATGGCTCGATTCCGGAGCCGTTTGATTTTTTGGTCCAAAATGCGTATCGGATGCACTTGGAAAGCGCCTTCTTGTTCCACCTAAATCACATTCTAATCAATAACATGATTAGCATCAGGTATATATTTCTTGAGAAAATATACATGGAATACATTATGAACAGACATAGATGCAGGAAATGCAATCATATAAGAAACTGAACAAATCCTCTCTAGGATTTCAAACGGCCCACAATAGCGAGCTGTGAACTTTGAAAAATTTCCCAACTTCAAGGATCTTCTGTTGGTTTTCACTTTCAAGAATACATGATCACCCACTTTAAATTCTCTGTGAGTTCTGCCCTTATCAACATAACTTTTCTGCCTGTCTTGGGCAGCCTTTAAATTTTGTTTTATTTTTATCATTTGCTCCTCCATTTCCCTAAGAAAATCTGGCCCAACCACTGCTCTATCTACTAGGTTATCCCAACTTACTGGTGTGTTGCACTTTCTACCATAAAGTGCTTCAAATGGGCTCATCTTTAGAGATGCTTGGTATCCATTGTTATAAGAAAAATCTATCAAGTGTAGGTAGTCTTCCCATTTTGATGGTTTATCCATCACACACATCCTTAACATATCTGCAATCACTTGATTCACCCTCTCTGTTTGACCATCTGATTAAGCTGTACTAAAATTCAAATTTGTTCCAAATCCATTAAATAATCCCTTCCAAAATTTTGAGGTAAATTTTAGATCTCTGTCAAACACAATTGTCTTAGGTATACCATGTAATCTATCAATTTCTTTCATATAAACACCAACAATGTTTGTTGCCTTGTGAGTGAGCTTAACTAGAACAAAATAGGCATCTTTAGTAAGCTTATCCACCACTACCATGATAGAATCATGTTTCTTGTTTGTTTTGGGAAGTTTAGTGATGAAATCCATTGTTACAACTTCCCATTTACACTCAGGAATGGGTAATGTTTGTAGAAAACCAGTTGGGTGTTTATGCTCAGCCTTTACTTTTTGACATTCTAAACATCTGGCAATAAAATCAACAACCTCTTTCTTCATGCCTGGCCAATAATATTAGCTCTTGACAGTTGCAATAGTTTTATGATATCCTGGGTGCCCAGCATAAGGTACATTATGCATTTCTCTCAATATCATACTTTTCAATTCCTGAGAATTTGGTACATAAATTATGCCCCTATACATGAGAATTTCATCATTATCTAGCTTGTATTCCTCAATTTTCTGCTGCAAAATACCTTGCTGTAATTTTGCCACTAATTCCTTGTATTGCAAATCTGATTTGGCAGCCTCTATAATTTTGGGTTTTTAATCTGATTGGTACATGCTAATGGTTGTAGCATGCATTTCATGCACTCTTCTGTTGAGTGCATTAGCCACTTTGTTCTCTTTACCCTTGATATGCTTTATATCAAAGTCATATTCGCTCATAAATTCTAACCATCTGCTTTGCCTAGAATTTAGAGTTGGTTGATCAAATAAATATTTCAGACCATTATGTTCTGTTCTTAGCTCAAACCTTTTCCCCATGAGGTAGTGTCTCCATTTCCTCAAGGCATGCACTATGGCTGCCAACTCCAAATCATGAGTGGCATAGTGTCTTTCATGCTCCTTCAACTTCCTTGATTCATAACATATAACAAACTCATTTTGAGTGAGGACTCCACCAAGTCCTTATTTACATGCATCTGTGCATACAATGAAGTGTTCAATTGGGTCTGTAATCCTTAGTATTGGAGCACTTGTTAATAATTGTTTCAAGTGTTGGAAACTCTTTTCACAATCCAATGTCCAATGAAACTTCACACCCTTCTTTTGTAAGGAAGTGATTGGGTGTGCAATGTTTGATAATCCTTCAATGAATCTCCTATAGTAGCCTGCAAGACCCATGAATGATCTCACCTCTGTAACATTCTTTGGCATTGACCATTCTCTAATGGCTTCTATCTTCTCAATATCCACTGCTATCCCATCTTTTGAAATGATATTCCCCAAATAATGAATTTGCTTCTAATAAAATGAGCACTTGCTCAATTTTTCATACAATTGATGCTCCCTTAATACTTGTGAAACCATCCTCAAATGATGTTCATGCTCTTCTTTTGACTTAGAATATATAAGAATGTCATCCAAAAAGACAATGACAAACTTGTCTAAATATTCTTGGAAAACACCATTCATTAAGCACATGAAAACAGCTAGTGCATTTGACAACCCAAATGGCACCATTGTGAACTCATAATGACCATACCTTGTCCTGAAGGCGGTCTTACTAATATCTTCCTCTTTAATCCTTACCTGATGGTATCCTGACCTGAGATGTATCTTTGAAAAGATCTTTGCATACATCAATTGATCAAAAAGATCATCAATCATGGGAAAACAATACTTGTTCTTAACAGTCACTTTATTCAACTGTCTGAAAATCAATGCACACTCTTAATGTTCCATATTTCTTCTTCACAAACAAGACTGGGGCACCCCAAGGTGACACATTTGGGTGTATATAGCCCTTCTTCAAAAGCTCTTCAAGTTGCATTTGCAACTCCTTTAGCTCTGGTGTACTCATTATGTAAGGAGTCTTTGACACTGGAGCTGCTCCAGGCATTAAATTTATAGAGAAATCAATGTCTCTCTTTGGAGGTAGTCTTGGTACCTCCTTGAACACATCTTCAAAATCTTCCAAGACTGCATAATCTTCCAAATTTGGCACCTTATCTTTAGGTGTCTCCTCCATATGAGCTACAAATATTTGACACCCTTTCCTATAACATTTCTTCAGATGCAATGATGAAATCTCTCTGATGGTTACTACCCTGGGAATTCTCTGCACTTTCCTTAGGATTCCTTCCTCATCCAAGCAAGTAAATGCCTTGTTACGACAGTCCAATACAACACAATGTTGGTCCAACCAATCCATCCCAATTAGATAGTCATGGGAACGTAAAGGCAAGATGTTCAAATATTCCCTGGTGTTCAGTCCATTCATGTCCATAAGACATGACTTAACCATCTCATTAACTTTTCTTTTGGATCCTGTAGCCAGCTACACCAACCAAGATTCTCCATGCTTGCTTCTTGGCAAATGGAGACTTTCCACCATCTTACGATCTATATAACTATGACTAGATCTCGAATCAATTAAAATAGCAATGATTTGATTGTCGATCATACCTTCCACTTCAATCATATGTCACTAATACTTTGTTTTCTTATTGTCCAGGGATGCATAGATCCTCGACACATTTCTTCCCATGTTCTCCATTATTTTAGCTTGTTGTACATTGTGAACAGTTCTCACTTTTTCACCTTTGTGAGGACAATCTCTAAACATACGATCCCCTTTATAACCCCAACATTGAGTAGGTGGCTTCCTTGGCCTTTGACCCCCTGTTTCAATTGTTCTAGGCTCTCTAGGAGTTTGTTGTCCCTGTGGATTATTTCTAAAGAATGGTGGCTTAGCTCCCTTCTTCCTCTGATCCACTTTGAATTTATTTTTATCTTCCCAAGATTTTTGGAAAGTTGGCCTTTATTTTTGTTGATCACAAAGGAATTTAGCTCGCCTTATGGTCTCCTCCAATGTCTTGGGATCATCATACTGTATTTTGTCACTGATGAAGGATGTCAAACCACTCAAATACCTTTGAATATTAATTGTTTCATCCTTGATGAAAGAGACATACTTCAACAGTTCTAAAGACCTTCTCTCATATTCATCTATGGTCATACACCCCATCTTGGGTTCAAATAATTCTTTCATTTTATTGTCATAATATTTCTTAGTAAATTATTTCTTCTCAAAATACTTCTTGAATTCTCTCCAAGTAACACTTTTATCTTTATTGTGTTGCACCTGCACAAGTTGATCCCACCACATGGATGCCTTTCCCTTGAGTTGATAGATAGAAATTCTACCTTCTGCATGAGAAGAATAATTATGCAATTGAAAATATTTTCTCATGCCCAACAACCATGTCTCTGCATATTCATCCTTCTTGTGCTCACCATCAAATGTAGGAGGTTTGATTTTGTTCATTTCTCCTCGTAGCTCATCCACCCCATACCTCTTATGCTTTATGACAGGGTATGGAATCAATTTGTTGTGTGCTCTCTTATTGGAATGCCTCGGGGAGTGGTGTTGATGTCTTCTAACACTTCTGGATTTTCTTTTCTCATTAGAAGGCATGTGACTTCCTGATTTTCTTGAGCCACTCTCCTTGTCCAATTTCTTTTCTATTATGTTCAAGCTCTGCAATAACTTCATGTTGAAGTCATGTTGTTGCTCCTTGGCTCTCATAAGTCTTTCATTATCAGCTTTATGGCTTTGGACATCCTTTTGCAAATTTTTAATAGTCTCTTCCATATTCATGTTTTCATTCCTTTCATCTCCATGTCCATTAGAGTTTGTTCCTTCCATGCCCAAATGGACATCCATCCCTCTGATTTCATCTTCCTGGTTGTAATTCCCTTGTGCCTTTTCCATTACTCTGGACTCTATGATGATCTTGATCTGATCCATTTGTTTTTAACTCTGCAAAATGTGCATCCAACAAAACTTTGTTAGGCTAATTGTTTCAACAATTTCATGAAAAAAATATGAACCATTTTGGTTCAATAATATATCAGAACTCTTTCTTTTGATTTCCTAGAAACTTGAATGCCCAAATCAATTTTATGGGTGGATAATTATATTCCACTTTCCAACACCTTTCCAATGCCTTCTCCCACGCTCAATTATGAGTCTTGAGCAGAAAGTTATGGCTATTTGAAAATTGTCCATAAGTATTTATGTTCATTTTTCAACTTGGAGTAACTTTGTGCTATAAGGATGCATTTTTGCACCTACTCCTTTGGAATTTTCATAGGAGCTCAATTTGGTTTCCTCATATACATCTTATGTACACTATGTCCAAGTTTCATCTCTTTTTGGGCTCTTGCCTGCTAGTTACAGCCTACTGAAGTTCTAGGCCAATATACCATATTGTAACTAATATGCTACAGGTTCCTTATTTTCCATATTAAACATGTTTAACATGCCCATAAATTCAATTGAACTCTGGGATTGTCTTCTATGGATCAATATCTTTCCATTGACTTCTCCTACGCCTCAATCTGATTCTGGAGAAGAAAGTTATGGCTCTTTGAAGTTAGTGGGGTCTTAAAATTCACCCTTCACTGTTTGTGTTGTAACTTTCTCATAAAAGCTTCGTTTGACGAACAATTTATACAATTAGAAAGATCTCTCGGAACTCTTTTATTTGAGATGAAAATACAAAGTGCACTTTTGGTACACCTCTGTCTCATGGTTTTTGAGTTGCTAAAAATGCTCTTAAGGCCCTAAAAAACGCACTGCAAAAAAATGACGTTCAAATGATATAAAAAGTCACAGAAAATCAATGGTTTTTTGTTGTTGTTCGCCCTTCAAGTGACTTAACGCACACAAATTTCAATCTATGCACCCGTATTTATCATCTGCATAAATAAGACAAGGTAAATCATGCTTCACGCACTTTAAAACCACCGTGTATCACTTCTCTATTGCGCCAATAACGTGCGCGCACTACTTTTATGTCGCGCGCCAATACCCACCACACACAGTTTTGGGACCCCGCACTGATATCCACCGTGCGTTGTTTTTGTAATACGTGCCAATATCCACCGCACTCAGTTTTTGTACCGCGCACTGATATTCCACGTGCATTTCACTCGATGCGGTGCACCATACCAAAGTTTAGTATGCCCCATCGTGCACCAATACTTTGCGTGCACCATTCACTAAATTGTTGTGCGACCACATTTACCCACATTACGCGCGTAGCTACCATACTCCACTATGTTGTGCCAACACTGTGCACACCACACGCGTCATTATTATGTGTGTGCACACCGCACAATGCTAAATTTATCACATGGTCCTGTACAACAACATATTTCTGCGCGACGCTGAAATTTAGCGTGCATGCCCGCACATTAACATTTTTTCGCGCAACACCGAAATTTAGCGCGCACACAAACACGCCAATATATTGTTGTGTAGTGCCGAATTTTACCTATCAAAATCTTTTCACTGTGCATCATGTATTTTTAGTGCGCCTTCCTGCACACACCCATTTTTATGTGCAACAATTCCTAGTGAATTCTGCTGCAGAAATTGGGGTTTTTGCTTTACTTTTTCCCCAATTTACCATATACATTCTACAACTATGAAATTCGTTCAATTTCACCCGATAACACTAGTTTAACCTCTGTAAAAACAAATCGTTGTGGGTTGACATTTCTGGAACGAATTTATCCAAAAATCAATTCGCGAATTGAGAATTTTAATTATAAAACTCGCTCCAACTGTTATGGCTTCTCTGTAACTTCAAATTCGACCAATTCCAAGTCTGAATTTGCTAGAACAGATATTGAAACAATAGTATCTCACCACTTGGCCAAATTTTCCCATTTTCTCATGAATTTAAAAATAGAAATTGGGGATTTTCCCCAATTCCGCCAAATTGTTGTTACTTTTTTACCATGTATGCTTTACAAATTGAAATTTGGCCACTTCGAAATAAATCCTCTGTGACATTTCGCTTCAACTTAACTTGTTCGGCCCATCCAGGCTCAACATTGAAAACTAAAGCTCTAATAACAATTTGTAACGTCCCTGACCATCCATGTCGAGCCATGCTATGCCAAAGAACTCTTACTGTTCTCTCTACGGAACATACCGAAACATACCCCGCAACCAATTGAGCTATGCCACATAAATTTTTTGAACTGCATGCAATTAAGATACATACACACAGAACTCTAGCGGAAGCATTATGTATAAAACCTGAACATACAAATACATCTGTAAATACACGGATTCAAACTGAAATAATAGTAAACATATACATGCAGCATATACAAGAAATACCCATAAAAATAAACACAATTATAACCGCACATATGACAACCCATTAAAATAAGCATGTAAATAACAATGCAACATGTAAATTTATCACACAATTGACACTTATCTTGGTAATAATGTCACCAACTGTGTGTAGACCTTCTACGAACCTCCCAGCCTTATACCACATTGTTCATCACTCTCAACAGTAAGTCACCCCCGAGCTAGGACTAAACTCCACCCGGGTAAAGGGATTCCTAACCAAGCTAAAGGCTCATAGAAAACATGAAAGACTCTGTCACCGGTGCCAACTCAAACTAACAACCTACAGTCCCTCATTCCCCACATGCATGTCCCACCCAGGAAGTGTGCCCCTTCTCTGCTCAACAGTCCTTCAATTACCCCACTTCCTTTCCGGGCTTCAGCAACAGGCTGGACAGAAAGTCTCAGAGCACTATAGCTGCAGTTTAGCACCTTCAGAAAATCAATCCCCAACAATTCTCTTACTCGGAGAATTTCTCACGGGCTTGACAACCCGCCTCTTTAATATCCCACAGACCTGACAACCCGATTCTTCAATCCAACTCCCAAGCTAACCAGCTATAGCCTCACAAAATGGCCATGGATACAGGTTCAGATACTGTCATGAAGATACACATGATAGCTCAATGGGTGTGTGCATACTCATAGATGATTGACTGGATGACTGAAAATGATGGAAGGAATGATGGGCATAATCATGGAAAAGATGATAGGAAATGAACTAACTCCCAACAATATGTATGCATGTCCCCAACTTGACACTTGTCATGTTGGGAGCTACTTTGGCCCACTTGTCCCCAACTTTAGAACTTAAGATAAAATAATTATCCATACTTTATATTTAAGAAATATTAATATAATATTCATTTTTGGCATAAGCTCCCTAGCTTAGCCCCTTTCCTTAACTTAGCACCTCCCTTTCCCTAACATGTGGAGTTTAGTCCCCCATCTCTTTTATCATGGTCATTCTGCGCGCAACGATGCATTTTATATTAATTATGAGACATATACAAAAATAGGCGCACTAGCCTTTAACATCTAGGCTCTCCGGCCTAATCAAAACATAAGCATCCTAGCTTATAATAACTGGCTCACTAGCCTATAAAACATACAATATACACAAAGGCTCACTGGCCTCACAATCACACGCACTTAAGATGCTGCGCACGATATCCTAGAATGTGCACACTTCATCATTTCACTGCGTAGTACATGCATGCATTATGCCATGAAAGGTGCATACAAAATGATGTCAGACATCTCACCAGCTTAAGTACATTTGCATTTACATTTAGAATTGGGTTCAGCCTTAGGGATATTACATATTTTCTTTTAAGTGATGAGCATGTACAACATATTTATTTCCTTCTTTAGTTAAGTGATATTGATTATGTTCCCTGTAGAAGATTGCTTTGTGATCATACAAATAAGGGTTGCCTAAGACCATTCCATATTCATTTATTGGCACCACATCACACGTTACCTCATCCATAAACTTTGATGAAGTTGCAAACATTAAAGTGCATTGCTTTGTTATGTGCAATTTATGATTGTTGCTTATACATTTAAGTGAGTAAGGTTTATGATGCATCTTAGTGTTTAACCACTTCCTTTGAAATCAAGTTAGATTGAGATCCACTATCTATCAATGTATCGATCTTAGTATGTTTCATTATGACCGTTATGTGAAACAACTTACTTCTAGAATCATATCCATCACCAATTTTACCTGTCAATCCAACTGATGTGATTTTAGTTTCATCACCTGAATCATATCCCAAGTCTGTTGGTCGTGTTGTTGTTGCAACTGTTTTCCTCCCTTTCCTCTCTTTAAACAATTTTGGTCTCTTTTTTGGATGCAATTGTTAGCAATGATCATCATCATGCCCTTCTTTATTGCAATTATTGCAAGAGAACTTCTCTCCCTTCATGGTCTATGAACTTGCTTTCTTTTCATTCCCCTTTCTTTTGTCTTCTTTCCTTGAAGATGATTCCCCTAATACACCAACTCTTATTTTCCCTGCTTCAATGTATGTTGCTTGAACATAAACCTCATCAAGATTAGTAGGTCCAAACATAAATACAGTGTTACGAATATGTGCAGGTAAACCTCCTATATACTTCATAAGAGTTTCTTGTGTATGTAATGGAATATTTAACATTAATGCCATCTTACAAAATTCATCTGTGTATTCTTGCATTGTTTGTCATTTTCTTAGTTTAAGACTTTGCCATTCAATTAAAGCTCGTTCCTTATAACCCAAAGGATAAAACTTCTTTCTAAGTGCAAAAACAAAATCTTTCCATGATGGAAATACATTACCAACTTGTTGTGTACCATGTTGCAACTTACTCTTCCACCAGATGAGTGTTATTCCTGCAAGACGAAGCGATGCCAATTTGATTTGGGTTGCCTCATCTTTGATTTGTTGCACACTGTAATAAACTTCCATCCACCTGGCCTAGTTACCAAGCCTCTCAACATTGACTTCACCATCATACATGGGCAATTCGAATTTCACATCAATCTTAAGTAATGGCATATCATGTTTATGTTTATGGGAATGTTTTCTTGCAGTAGAAGTTGCACTTGTACTTGAAGAAGAAAAAGATGATGGAGATGAAGGAGGTTTAGGAGGATCCTCTCCTTCTTCACTTTTGTCTTTTATTAAATATTTCCCTTGGAAAGGCCTCTTTTCTTCCAAGTAATCATCATATAATATCTTTACCATCTCAGACATAGCCAAGAATGTCGTTTGAAACTCTATCTCATTATGAGACATTCCTTCTTTAGATGTCATCTTCTCACTTTGAGAAGTCCTCTTTATCGATCCAATATTTGGATCTCCTTCTACAAGCTCACCTTCGCCACGACTTAGCTTTTCCTTGGTAATCATGCAAACTCAAACAACCAAGTGTCAACCTGCTCTAATACCACTTCATCTGAAAATGATCTTTAAAGACTTGGTTGAGTTTTAAGCATGTGTTCAATTACCATTTAGGAAATTAAGCAAATAAGAAGAAATTAATTAGATAATATTGCAACCATCATAAATAATGCATATTAGAAAGTAAGCATAAAGAACAACAAACTATAACAACAAGGTTGTTAACAGAGTTCGGCAAGATTACCTACGTCTCTGGGCCTTTGTCTCAGTGGGGGAGGATTTCTTATTAATCTTCAATGCTTCAAAAGTACATCAGAAATGTATCAAAAGAATTACAAACTAGTCTAGCTGTGTTCTTCTTGACCTCAAGAATCCAACACAACTGACGACACTGAAAAAGGTTAAGCGTAGCTCCCAGAATTGGCTTCCAAAGTTCACTTCCTCAATGGCTTCCCTACATAAAAATGGCTTCAAGCTTCACAAACTCATCATCATTCTACTAATTGAAACCTGTAAAAAAAACTCTGATTTATATAGGATTTGAGTTAGGGTTCTCCTCCAAACTTCATCCTAAGATCTAGCCTAAAAAAGGGCTTCAGATCCTCACTTTTGGGAAAACATTTCCCAAAATCAGCATAAAAAACCATTAAAATCTTATTATATGGTGAAAAACCCAAAACAATCCATATAGGTGCGCTAGCCCCTTTCTTTTTAGGCTCCTAGGCATATGGGAATGGTCCATGTGGCCACGCGCTTAAGCGTTGGCACCCTAAAACTCTGGTCACCCCTTGTTTCTCGACCCCTGGTCACTTGGCACACCATGTATCCAGGTGCTAACCCCCTTCGTGCCCAAACCTCTGGTCATAGGCCCCGGTTCGTAGCCTTGGTCAATGGATAAGCCCCCGGTCTAAGAGCTTGGTCGGTCGAGCTAGCCCGCCGCTGACCGATATTATCCCAAAATCCCACCGAATACCAACTTAAAACCAATATATGCCACTTGTATAACAAGCATCACACGTAGATCGGTTTGTCCACCGGAGGTTGTGAATTCATTGACTATATGTGGAGGTCGGGTGTTCTATTCCTGGGAGGTAACAAATTTTTTTGACCCAACCAACATTGGCTAAATCTGGGGTGCCACATGGCACCCTCTAATTGGGCCACGTGTCACCCTGTGATTGGACCATACAATCCAGTCAGCGCATAATCAACACCACGTCATTGTCCTGTCAGCCTACCACGTCATTATTGTACAACCAAGTCACCTTTACAGTCAGCTGCCACGTCATCATCCGTACTACCAAGTCACCTTCACAGTCAGTTGCCATGTCATCATCCATACAACCACGTCACCTCCCCAGTCAGCTGCCACATCAACATCTTTACTGTCACCTTTCATTTGTATTGTCACGTGTCGACCTGTCATTGGGCCATGTTAGCATTCCGTACAACCATGTGTCACATCCGTATAGTGCCACGTGTCAATTTTGGATTGGTCCACATAAGCCCCTAAAAATATAAAAAATGATTGACATGTGTCACCTCCTCGAGTTGCCACATGTCCCTGTTGACGTACTACTAGCTTCAACAGTACGACCCATTGACTTTGACCACTTGACTTTTTGCATGTTTGGGAAATCGATCAGAATGGAATAACTTTTGCATATGGTGTCCATTTTTGGAAAAATATATATGGCCGGAATCGACGCGACGGGTCTGATGCAATGGCACGGGTTTCGTCTGATTCCGAGAGCTTTTATTTTTAGGCCTTCTTGGATCCATTTTGGATCAAGAAAAGAGACAATGATGTTGGGATAAAACAACAAATGAGGAGGATCAAGCCAAGAGATCAAAAGACTCTAAGCAATTCCCCAAAGAAGAGATAAATGAATTTGCAATAGAACTTAAAAAAAGGGTGTTGCAACATCCCAAAAAAAAGATTCAAGATCAACAAGAGGAATGGATAGAAGTGTCCAAGATGAAAAACAACAAACCACCCTAGCAGAATGACGATGTATATGACACAACATTGTCACCTAAATTATTTTAATATGTATTGATTTTGTATTTCGTAATGCTCTCAATGTATCATAATCTATTTGTATGTATATCAGGAAAAGAGAAAAGCTCAGGAAAGCAAAAGCATAACTATTGTCTTAAAAATCTCTCAATTTTATTTTTTTGTTGAACTCGCCTACCAATACATCTTTTCAATAAAAAACTATTATTTTTACTATATATTCCTTATTTTATTAGATACCCCTTTTTGTACCCCACAATACCTATAAAGCCTAGGTACTCACATGCAACCCCCTATTACCTACAATATATTGACCCTGTTTTTTGCAATTTTAAAACCCCCTTATTGAATGAATGTGATAAGATATTGTTGAAACCCCTGAAGCCTCTTAAAAGTGAAGTATACATACCCTACCCCTTCTGGATTTCTACATATAAAATTAAAATGATCAAAAACACATGGAAAAAAAGTTTAAAAATAAATTACAAAATCAATTTGGTGATAAAATTTCAACCCCATGGGTCACATTATCAAATTATAAAATTATTGCAGCTTTCATTAACTTTCATTTAGAGAAATTGCAAAGATTACTTCGCAGGAGAAATGAGGACGTTTATATTTATGCAATTGAATTAACCTTAGCTTGACGTGATGTTTGACATATTTCCTTTTTCCCGAGATAAATTTCTATTTGTGAAATTTATTTGTTGACATTGTATACTATTGGTGTTGTACCAGTTTTCGATGGTTATGAATCCAGCAGCGTTTATTTCAACCCATTTCTTCTTCTTATTTTGTGCAATACTTGGGTTATCATAATCAAGAATTCATAGATGCCTTGCAGATAGTACAGTTTGTTGGCTACTTAAATAAATAAACATTATTGCCAGTGTACAACATTATTATTATTGCCAGTGTAAAACATTTGATGAATCTTCCCACATGGGCCGAGTCGCAATCATATTCTCGTACAGCAATGGCATTGCATCCCTGCAACACCGGGCGGATATTCAAAAGAAAGAATTCATTGTTTACATGTGATATATATATATATATTCTTCGCTTATAGATAGCAGAGAACCATGGAATGAACATGATAAGCAAAGGAACTCACAGTTCTTAAAATTTCAAATAAAATTATTTGATTATTTGTAACTTAATCTCTGATTTTTATGACATGAGAATCCATCTTCATACTGATTTATCTTGGAATGGGCATCCAAAATTGTAAATTTGGTCTGATAATAACTATTGGTTCTAAGTATTTCTCTGTGTCGTAATTAAATCGCTCTCCCCCCTGATTATTTTCATGGATAAGCATGGATGCCAGGATGAAAACTCGGATTCATAATATGACACACTAAATAATTGTTAGGGTTTTGGATTTAATCGACATGTCTATAATCATGGCAGGAGAATGCTTGCTTATTACTAAAATGAACGTCCATTTTATTAGCATATGTGTAATGAAACTTGAAATATACGAATTCTCCGGATTTTGAATCCGATCTCTCGGCTAAACAAATGAATAAAATCGCAACTGTTGATCCAGAATTGAACCCTGAACATGGCGTTATTTAATCAACTCGAAACTTCCTCCAAAAGCTTGTAACGACGGACCTTTCCTCTAACAAGCCTTGGGGTGGAGGCCTTGCTACTAGGAATTTGTACCTCCTGCTGCTGCTTACTGCCAAAATCCTCATTGCAATTCATCATCGCACCCCTTCTCGCACATCGCTCCTCCCCCCCCTGTTTATGAATTCTTTCATTTCCGATTAATTTCGACTGGGACTGGCCTCGGGCCGAAACATTATAATATTGAAGAGCTGTGCAATTAATATTGCCTGTAGTACTCGGCCTTTCTACGCCTGCAGACTTTTGCTTTTTAATGGCGTGCTGATCATGGCCGGGGCAACTCCTTTCGCAAGATCTTTTCGCATCTGTACATTTGTAAAGGCTTTTGAAATCCTTTAACTGTTTAGATGCCTTTCGATTTAATTCACCATTTCTCAAACACCAATCGCATGTCTGATACGAGTCTGTTTTGGGATACAGACAGCTGCAATATCTGCCAAACCATGAATACATCAGCACAAAGGAAAAACCAGAAGCATACTGATATAAATACAACAAACCATGAGACTCTGGATTTACATACTTGTGCTGAAACCTGTAAAAGCATGTTCTGCATTGAAAGATCTCGTCTGAGAATCCCGTGTCGCCGCACATGCAGCATTCCTTTAACCTTTTTTCCATTATTTTTTGCATTGAAGGCCAGATTCATCCGAATTTTCCTAAACTTTGAGCTTCCTGAGACTACCTACATGCAATTTGCATATGGCTACTGTTCGAAATTCGAAGACTAATGGTGATTATATGTATCGGCTCAATGGTGGCCCTGAAACCGACGAAATGTGCAGAGTATTTGCAAAGAGACTGTTTATGAAAAGTATATTATTGGTTGAGATGCACATCATCCAGAGAGGCAAAGGCTGTTTTCTGCTGTTGCCAGAAGGTAGCTGGGCCATCGTTGGTGGATGACACAGGCAACTGTCATATCTTCCACTTGTGCTCTCGATATACGGACAACTTTTACCTACCGCTAATCACAATTCATCTGTCTTCTATGCTTAAAAAATATATTCTCCCTCCCATGCCACATGCCACACATTCCAACTTGTTCTATAACAAAACTTTTCCACACTTTGACTGCCAAATAAGAAGCATCCTAAGCAAACAATAAGCATCTTAATATATCATAATGATAATGATTAATTGTTTTTATTTTGCAAATGGGGGGCCTATGATGGAGGGCGTTTTCTAACTGGTTTATTAAATTTTTTTTTTTTTTTTTTTAGGAATCTGATGATATAAAATTTATATGAAATTATTATTTTTTGTTGTTTAAAATATATTTTTGAATGTAAAAATGAATAAGCATGTTTAAAATATTTTGAAACACTAAGATTATATAGAAATAATCACTCAGATCTATTAATCTAACAATTTAGATCAAGACCAAAAACAAATCATTTCATAAAATGTTTAAACTATATCTATGAGTGAACATTTTATGTATATAATTTTCTTAATCTGTATGAATGGGTTTAAATTAAAAATGAAACAAATTTAAAAATAAAATGTTTAAGTTAAAAATAAGTAAATTAAAAAACAAAATTCAAATTTTGAAAAAAATTAATTGAAATTTTATTAAAAATTATATTTTTATATAATTAATGAAATTTTTTAACATAACATTTTATATTATTTTAATGATATATAAATTATTATTTTAAATATAATCAAATGAAATTTACTTAATCCAACAAACAAATAATCTCATTTGGAAAAAAATTAAGTCACTTTTTAACTCATTAAATATAATCTAAAACCATACTTTTGCCAATAAATAATTAAAAAATTAATTTTATCTTAATTATATCTAATCAATCTTCCCTATATAATTTGGATTACTCATAAAAGTTGTGAGGATCTTTAAATCGATTCACATACTTAAAAAAAAAGAAAAGTGAATCAATCTTAATTTGTTTTTAATAAATCTAAATTTAAATATGTAGTTTTACCCTTTTCTTTTAAAGAAAACCATTGGATAAAGACTTTATGTGATTATTAGTTACTCTATCTGTGTCAACTTCCTCCAATATGAAATTATCATTACATGTATCCAAGAGTAGTTTCTTCCTTACCACAACACGCAAGTGGATTTCATTTTCCCATACTTTAAATGGAGTTGGAATAGGAGTGGAATCCAACTATTTAGGGGTATTTGTTGTTTTTTTTACACAATGCATGTGCGTAACAACATGGGCATCTGTTTCTTTTACATAAAGCATGTGCGTAACAACATGGGCATCTGTTTCTTTTACATAAAGCATGTGCGTAACAACATGGGCATTTGTGGTCTGGTTTTTAAAGCATAACTTAAATAGCATTTTGATTAAACAAACAAATTTATATTAATATATGGATCATAAAAATGGTCAATGGTATAATAATATAACGAAAACCTCTTCCCTCATGTATTTCTTATAGAAATCTAACATACACTTTTGTTTGGGCACATGTCATAGCATAGCTTGATACCCTATAATGGGTACTTATTGCGCAAATCCAAAAATTTAGTCTTGTATCTAATGTATTCAAAGTTGACTCACATTAGGTAATTAGAGATGCACATTGCATGTATAGAACGTTTTCAATTGTGCAACTTACTTCTACCTTCCTCGTTGAGGATCATCTATATTAGTGGGATATTGTAAGGCTTATGTTTATGGATGGTAATAAGCATATTGTTTAGGTGTTTAGGTGGGTGTAGAGGGTTGTTGTAGAAAGTTGCAATATCAAATGTTGTATATTTGATCAATGGATGGAGTGGTGAATTGTTCCATGTTGTTTTTATATGAGTTGTGTCAGACTAGGGATGAGTAACTCCATTGATTAATTAATTTTCATTAAATTGAGTCATACATTAATACAATAAGAAGTGCCCTTTAGTTTCATATTCCAAGAGGTTCAATGACTCTTCCTATTCACCTATTACTCTTCTTATTTCTCCTAAATAATATTTACAATGTACCATAATATCATGGATTATGTATCTAACATTTACCCCCCCNAAAATCTAAACGGGTATTTATAAGTCCAAACATCTTTATGAACTTTTCAAACTTTTCTCTTCCAAACGCTTTGGTGAAGATGTTTGCAATTTACTCACTTGTGGAACAATGTATTAGTTGAATGGTCTTCGACTCTACATGATGTCGAATCAGTTGGTACTTTGTGTTGATGCATTTTGTCCAATCATGGAATCTAAGATTCTTGGCCAACTTGATTGTAGAAGTGTTGTCAATCAAGAGTGGAGTAGCATTCACATGTTTCTCTTGTAAATCCTCTAGTATCTTCCTGAGCCACACAATCTCATTTATTTCCTCTGCAACAACCACATTGTAGCATACTCAGTTTTAATCCCCATGAATTTTAATGTAATTGTGCAAATGCAATTTAGGTTGGTGAGCCAGTATGTTCCGAGTCAAAGATCCTATATTGATCGATATGGCAGAGGACCAAACTATATAAATTGTACATTGAAATGATTAATAAAAATAATAATCGTTGGTTGTGATACAAGAGGGACGGTAATGATGGGGGGGGGAGAATGATTCCACAAGAGAGTGGGGGCTAAAGGGGGGTCCAAGGGAAAACCCTTGTCATTTGTCTGAGTTAATGTGGCATTACCATCTAATCATTTTTTGACTTATTAGGCACTCAATCATTGAATTGATGTAAGAGGTTGTGTAAGGGAGTCAACTCACCTTGTTATGACAACACAGGGGAAGTGTGAGATTCAAGCAATCCTTTTGGGTAAGAGTGAGAGTCAAGTAAGCAAGGGAGAAGAAGGAAATCCGAGTAAGATGAGGGAACAATTTTTACATGTTGATTTTGGGTAGCAAGAGGAGAGTGGGGTGCTGGAAAAGAGCACTAGCCATGCTAGCCATGAAAAGGCAATTTTTTGGGTTGATTTTGATGATGAAAATGAGGTTGGGTGTATGTAACATCTAGATGGAGTTGTGAGCTAAATATAATAATGAGGTTGTGTGCCTGTTATTGCTTTTCTTGTTGAGAAAATGGATAAGGAGCCTTGAAATGGATGTTGTGAGCACTCTAAAGGAACACCTGAGAATTCTTGGAATCCCTAGTTATGATATTTAATGGCCAATCGTGTACATTGGAGACTTAGAAGGAAGTGGGAAGGTCCAAGAGACTGAGTGGCAAAGAAGTGGGATCTCATTCCTTGGGTTGTACAGGTTGAAGGAAAGAGAGTTGGCAAATTGGAATTGTTATTGGAATAAATGCTTAGGAATTGAGTTATTGAGTGTGTGGACAATGGACAAGAGAGTCAGATATCCTTGTGGACTCATGCCTCAACTCAAGTGTGACTTGTTGTTGAGAGAAAATGAACATCAAGCCTATGGCTGGGAGGAACATCCTTTGTATGTAGTTGTTGGCACATGGACAGACCCAGGGTTCAACACTTCAGCAACGAACCAAAAAAATGCTAACTACCGGCCCTTTTGGCAATACCTGCGAAGTAGATGAAGTCTCACCCGAGGTAGAGGCAGGGGAGGTTGCAGGACTCGGGTGTCTACAACCAGGTTGGGACACAGATGTGTGATTACAATACTTAACAGAGCACTTAAACAACAATATGCATTAGTTTCTTGAATCTCAATCACATCGCAGATCAAACCCTTATTACAGATCAACATAGTAACCATAAAGATCAAGTACTTCCATTCACTTAGCACACAACATCATCTTGGATCTAGAATTCATTTATATTTAATACCATCAAGCACTAAGCAATGACATCAGATGCATTCATCATACATTATAACAACAACACTAAGTAGATAAACACATAAACAACATCGCACAAAGCACATCAAGACATAGGATATACGTGGTTCACCCTAGTGTGGGGCTACATCCACCAACTTATTCTTCTTCTTTATTAGTCTCCGATATTCTTACATTCATCTACTCCTATGCACAAAGCCACAGAGCCAACTCCACAGAGGACAAGAGATTTGTGTGATGCGCACCAGATCCTCCTTCCCAAAATTAGGTCAAGGCACAGATCCAACTCCTTGATAGCACAAAGCCTTACTTTACACAGTCTGTCTACACAAAACAACTTACAATATCATGCACTAAGCCAACATTCACGCTTATAACATATGGTGCAAATATCCAACACCTTACTAGCATAGAGCCTTACTAACATATCATGCACATAGCCAATTAGCCAAATCTCTTATATTGCTTGCACTAAGCTTCTACTACTTTCTACATTACATTCCTTCCTATATATACTTTTACAAAAAGGCCTAAACATGGGTAAACCCATGGGCCGACATCCCATAACCCATTACATAAACCCTAGTAAACCCTTTGCTCGGTCCACAAACCCGCAGAACAAGCGAGATCCCATGATCTCAGCTCTACCTAGGCGCTCCATCTTTGACCAACCTATTGAAGTCCCAAAAGTGGTCAAACACAACCAATGTTTCCTCAAAACTTGGTCAAGTGCCAATAGGCCCCCAACAATCACATGTGATTCATCCCGAGTCACTCAGATCTAGGCAATGCTCCTTCAAAGGCCTCGAGCTTAGCTCGAGCTGTCTCGACTTGTTACTTCGCTAGAGCCTCCTGCACGGTGAACTGTTGAATCACTTTCTCCGTAATAGGCCCTTCCAGGCATTGTTCCACTGTCGCAACCACTTGGTCTACCTACGAGCCTTGTCATTAAATCTCTTCAAAAATCGTGCAGGCTTCATCCTGCACCAGCTGTAATCTCTGTGTAACCTCCATGACTTTGCTCTCAATGGTAGTAATCTGCTACTGGACTGCGCGCTACTCCTGTGATCTCTTCATTTTTTCAACTGCAGTGAGTGACTTCATCTTCACTTGCACGGTGGATGCCTGCTGCTGTGCCTCATGGAGCTGTGCTTCCAATTTCCTCAGCTCTAGATCTTCTACAAGGCGTTCGTAGGTCTGCGCACTACGATTACTTAATTTCTTACATTCTGATGAGAGTGCCCTGATCCTTCCAACTGCGCTCCTAGCGACTTCCTCCCTCTGATTGCGCACTTCTTGTGGAGTGATCAACACTGCTTGGATTTCTAACTCTATTACTCTCGCTTGAAGCTGTTGAATGGCCTCAGCGAGCTTCCCCACTTGAATCTCGGCTGACTCTTCTTCCTCCTGTGCCAACCTTGACACAGAGAGAAGTGATTTATTCACTGCCTCTTTGATCGCAGTCTTCTCTAAGAGTAGTTGGTCTTTTTATTTTTCTACCTTTGCATTGTCATCCTCGAACATCACCCAAATTTCATCTTTCTCCTTCTGTGCAACTCGAGGTTGCTCTAAGACATCCTCCTTTTATTGCTTCAAGGCTTTTGTAGCCTGATCCTTTTCTTCTTGGGCTCGTTGAATTTGAGCCTTTGTTGCATCTACTTATCTTCGCAATTGGGCGGGCTCATCCCCCAATTCTGCAATTTTCGAGGAAGAAGGCGCAGTATGTACTGCACAACTCAAATGGATAGCTTGTTGTATCTCCTTCAACTCCTTCTCTATTCTTCCATACAATGTCTCCTTCTTTTCTCCATAGCACTGAAAGATATCCTCTGAAGTATCCTCCACAATTGCGATGATTAGATCGGTGTCGTCCTCTGTGAGCATGGACTTCATCTTAGGATTATTGGCACGTCTTCTTTCTTGATTAGGGTTTCTATGGAGAAACCTTCCGCTTTTTCGATGTTTCAGCCTCGGTAGGGGGATCCTTTGGTGGTTTAACTTCACCTTTGTCTTGATTTTCTCCTTCTTCCCCTCCTTCTTCTTGGTTCACTTTGTCTCCTCCTCCTCTTGCGGGTGAGTCAAGCCTACTTTCCTCTGAGGCGTTGTCCTCGTCATCAATTTCTATGTTCTGCACTTACTCCTTTTTCTTCTTTTTCTTCGTTCTAGTTTGTCCATCATGTTCGACCCGGGTGACCAAGGGACTTCCAATGATGTCGAGGTCAGAGAGTTCTGCATCCTCAACTGGTACAAGGAACTATGTTGGCCATTCTTTGGTGATCTCCTCCATATCTTTGTCGGTCAACTTATAATAGGACTGCAATTCCTCCTTACTCTCATCCCTGCGCGGAACTTCGCTAGCGGTCTGTACTGGTGCAATGTATTCGGTGTCATGTGTGGAAATGATTCAATACCATGCTTTAGTTGTTGGTAGTAAGCATGGAAGACAACGTTCAATTGCCACTATTTCAACATATCATTTGTATACCAAAAGGTGGAAAACCTTGTGGCCAACGGTTCCGATGGCTCAACTTATGGAAATGTCACTCCTTCCGGCATCTGCCAAGCAAAAAATGCAATCGGTACCAGTAAGAAACTGAAATGGAATTCATATCCCTGATCCTGTGCTTCGCGATAATCCTTCTCCATATTGTTGACGAGATAACTCGCCCAATTCATTTGCATCCCCTCCACGCACTTTCCTACGAGGTCTACTACGAATCTAGTGACCTGGGTGGGACGGTTCTTTCTGATGAGATTGCTAGCTATAATATGACAAGCTAGGAACACTACGCCATCCTGTATGGAGGCTAAATTGTAGCCTCGCTTTCCCTTCTCTACATCGCCATAATCCTCCTTTATGCGTTGTGTCGAGGAGTGATCTGAAGTCTTCCCTGGGTAGAACTGTTGAGGGTCTGGTCCCTGCATGCTCAGTCTTGTGATGAGGTGGATAAACACCGGATCCACAGTGATGCTCATGTCAATCCATAGATATCCTTAGTGATAGCACGGCAGGAGGATTTTAACGCAGGATTTAACCTCCTGATGCCATCCAAAGTGAGGGATCTTCATTACATTCAAGATCGTTGATTGCACGAGCTCCTTAATCCATGACAAGAAGACTATGCATGGCTTCTTCCCAATCGTCTTCATCAAATACCTATGTGGCATGAGCGTTGTGTAGATTTTCCTGTCTCTGAGGTTAAAGTTATTGTTCTTCAGAGCTGGGATGTGTCCTAACTAGGGTCCAACTACGCATATCCCCGTCGGGATGTATGTCGTAATCAACATGTACTCAAATTCACGTGGGATACTGTCATGGTTAACCACGCCAGCCAATGGTGGTATAAACTATGGAAAGACCGAAGGGATCTTCTTTGCGTTAGCCAGATCATCTCGGTGCTTTCTTCACTTCTCAGTAGTATGGATGGAACGATGTCCAGTCAAGGGGGATGCTTGCAATCCTCCAGTCGATGATGCCTGTATTCCTATAGACATAACTCTCTCAACCATGATATCCACGAGAATCTCCTCCACAGACTTCTCTAACATGCTATGTTCGCCCGACATTCACACTTGAATCAAAAAGATCTAATAGGAAAATGGACAAGCAAGGTAATCAAATGGATGGCAAGGTATAGAAATAACAATGCGATATGCAATCAATTCTCTGTTAGCTCAGATAATCACAAGTGGAAAAAATTGGTCCCGACGCAGCGTTCGACGAATTAAATAAGCAAGAGTCATAACGAATTCCTCCAAAGGACAGGAATGCATCAATCAATGTGAATTAGTCTGTTATGGTGTGGTCCTAATGGTCCAATGATGGTCTTTCTGTCAATAACTATGTTTCTAGCCATTCCAGAGCATTATTCTAATGGTCGGGGCACCTCTAATGGTCATATGGCTTCGCCGTGGAGAAGTCCCATTCTACATGGTTCTGCTATTCCGATGAGCTTCAACTTCAGTAGATCTGCCTCCTGCAAAGTATTTTCTGGAGCCTCCTATAGTTTTTCTAGCTTGGCTTTCTTCTTACTGAGTTTCCTTCCCTTATTTCCTGTGATCTGAGTCTCTGTATTTCTCTTTTCATTCTTATTCTCATCTTTTCTTAGCATAGTGGCTTTGCGCTGCTGATGTTCTTTCAAAGGGTTCAAAAGTAATACTTATTTTCTTACTAGGTCTTGGGTGGACATACTTTCTTCTTGCATGGATAGGTCCTTCAAACCTTCTTTCATTGTTTCAACTTTGATAGCTAATTCTCTTGCCCTTTGTTACTTCGACTTATCCTCTTGTTCTTCTATTAGTCGCTCTATTTTTCTAGTTATGAGGTCCCTTAGTTCTTTTTTTTTTATGTTCTATAGCTTACTCCTCTGCTTTCCTTTTGATTTGATCCTTCTCAATCCATGTCTTTCCTAATAAAAGTGGAAAAGGGGCATTGTTCTCAATAAACTTAATGACTTCAAACTCTTCTTCAGTCGATGTTTCATGAGAAATCATAGGTATGTTAGTAACTCTTCCACATAGGGTTATCATATTTCCTTTAAACAAGCCTATCCTTCCCAATGAAGGTACCATAGGAGTCTTTCCCAAAATTTCCCAGGTGCTTTCTAGCATAATGTTCACATGTGTTTCTTCATCCAATACACAATCGATGTCGAAGTCTTCTATTCTTGTAACTATGCGATGTTTTTCTTTCAAGATCTCTGACAAACTGACATCCTTGTGGTCATCCATTACTTCTTTTAACTGTACTAACATAGTCTGAGCTGTCTCTGATTCTTTCTCTTTCTGTTTTTATAACATATCCTTAGTCTCTTGATCTTCTTTATAGTTTTCTTGTCTCATGTTCATCTTTTCAACTTTAGCAATCATTCTTGGACAATCCTCAACCTCATGACCACTAACTTTACAACAAAGACAAATAGGACCTGTACCAGGGCATTCCTTAGCAAGATGTCTTGATGTTCTTCAATTATAACACAATGTTATTCCTCTCTTTCTTTTAAACGAGTCCCAACCTTTCCTATACTGCGCACTAGGATCACAGTGATGGATATGCAATCTGCAAAAAATCTTTCTAGGTTCCTACATCCACTTATTAGTCTAAAAATTCTTTCTATGCATAGGAATAACATATCTTTCTCTATTTCTATCAAATTTATTCAGATCAACTCTTTCTTCTAATTGTGCCCTAACATTCAGGCTAGGACAAAATCTATCAAACATACCTAGATTCATACTTTCAGAGAAAACATTTCCACTTATCTTACCTTTACTAGAGAAAAAATATTTAAGATCTTACCTCTTTTCTTCAGATCCAATTTCTTTCTTAGCACAGAGCTTCACAAGTCAAGTAGAATATTGCGCGCTACAAAAACAGATCTACACACAAAACTTTTGTTTTCTTCAGTTTCCAACAATCAAAGTTTCAAGCCCCGACATCGGAACCATTTGTTGGCACAGGGGCATACCCAGGGTTCAACACTTTAACAGTGCACTAACAAAACCCTAACTACCAGCCCTTTCGACAACACCTGCAAAGAAGATGAAGTCTCACCCGAGGTAAAGGTAGGGGGGATTGCAGGACTCAGGTGTCTACAACCAGGATGGGACATAGATATGTGATTACAATACTTAACAGATCACTTAAACAACAATATGCATTAGTTTCTTGAATCCCATTCACATCGCAGATCAAACCCTTATTACAGATCAACGCAGTAACCATAAAGATCAAGTAATTCCATTCACTTAGCACATAGAATCAACTTGGATCTAGCATTCATTTATATTTAATACCATCAAGCACTAAGCAATGACATCAAATGCATTCATCATACATTATAACAACAACACTAAGTAGATAAACACATAAACAACATCGCACAAAGCACATCAAGACACATGATATACGTGCTTCACCCCAGTGTGGGGCTATGTCCACCAACTTCTTCTTCTTCTTTATTAGTCTTCAATATTCTTACATTCATCTGCTCCTGTGCATAAATCCACAGAGACAACTCCGCAAAGGACAAAAGATATGCGCATTGCGCACCAGATCCTCTTTCCCAAAATCAGGTCAAGGCACAGAGCCAACTCCTTGATAGCACAGAGCCTTACTTTACACAGTCTTTCTGCACAAAAAAACTTACAATATCTTTCACTAAGCCAACATTAACGCTTACAACATATGGTGCATATATCCAACACCTTACTAGCATAGAGCCTTACTAACATATCATGCACATAGCCAATCAACCAAATCTCTTACATTGCTTGCACTAAGCTTCTACTACTTTCTACATTATATTTCTTCCTATATATACTTTTAAAAAAAGGCCTAAACATGGGTAAACCCATGGGCCGACATCCCATAACCCATTACATAAACCCTAGTAAACCCTTTGCTCGGTCCATAAGCCCGCAAAACAAGCGAGATCCTGTGATCTTAGCTCCACCTTTGACCAGCCTATCGAAGTCCCAAAAGTGGTCAAACACGACCAATTTTTCCTCAAAACTTGGTCAAGGCCCAACATCAGTTAGTCAGTTCTTCATAAAAATATAAGCATTATGTTCTACTTTTTTATGTTAATTCTATCGAGTAAAGATGAATATTGGAATGTTGTGTTATATTGATTAAATGCATTTATGAATTTTTATTATGTTGTTACATGCATGTGTAATTTAGCATGTTTCCTGTTGTTAATTTTATTTTCATAGATCATTTAAATTCATTGTGAGCTAAATGTAAGAATGAGGTTGTGTGCATGTTATTGTTTTTCTTGTTGAGAAAATGGCTAAGGAGCAAGGAAAGAGAGTTGGCAAATTGGAATTGTTATTGGAGTAAAAACTTAGGAATTGAGTTGTTGAGTGTGTGGATAGTGGACAAGAGAGTCATATCTCCTTGTGGACTCATGCCTCAACTCAAGGGTGACTTGTCATTGTGAGAAAACGAACATCAAGCCTATGGCTGGGAGGAACATCCCTTGTACACAATTAGTCAGTTCTTCATAAACATATAAGCATTATGTTCTACTTTTTTATGTTAATTCTATCGGGTAAAGATGAATATTGGAATGTCGTGTTATAGTGATTAAATGCATTTATGAATTATTATTATGTTGTTACATGCATGCGTAATTTAACATGTTTCCTACTGTTAATTTTATTTTCATAGATCATTTAAATTTGTTTTTAGCAGGCGGGTATTATACAATTAGTATCAGAGAAAAAATCATTTTTGTTGGTAATGGGTATGTTACAATTGGTATCATATATTTTGGTTCAACACCGAACCCATATGGGCCAGAGACTAGTATGAATTTGGTAAATTCGTCATTGTAGAGTCTTAATCTATGACAGATTTGGGGAAAATGATAAAATCTGAGTGAAATCCCCAAATTTCTAAGCAAATTTCAAGTCGAATTGCACTCACAATGATTGAAGAGATGATTAATGGAATCAATCTACAAGTTGTAGAGTTAAATTTGTCCTAGAAGGTCGAGTTTTTTGTTTTCAATGCAGCTAAAGAGTTCGGTGAATCAATGGACCAGATCGTATTTGATTTAGAAATCAACGACTAAGATTCATTTTGGGTTGGTTAAAATTTTCAAGTTCATTGAAGACAGTTCCATGGTTAGACAAAAAATTTTCAAGTTTGGAAAAATTTGGTGAAGTGGGAACAAAACTTAGTTCGCCAAAGAAAAAAATCCCCGATCATTGATGGAAAAAAGTGGGAGTCGTCGAAAAATTTTGGATTTTTTTTTTTTTCAGATTGTCGTTGGGGTTTCTTGGAAACTGTTGATTGTCAATACAAATGAAATCGTCGATCTTCGATAGAAAGAAACTCGTCGGACGTTGATACAAAAAAAATTGTTGGTCGTCGATAGAAAATAAAATCGTTGATCATTGATGGAGTTTTTCGAGGGTTGCCAAAAAATTGGAGTTTTTTCCCATCTTCCAATAGACATTTTCCCCAACTGTCGATGGCTAATAGATATTTTCTTGTCGATCGTCGATACAAGGTTTTGTTGATCGTCAATACAAGGATTTCACCAATTATCGATGAAGGGTTTTTAGTGATCAGTGAGGAAGGGAAAAAGGAAAGAGAATAAGGGAAGAAGAGAAAAGGAAAGAAGAGAAAAGGAAAGAGAAGAGAGAAGGAAGAAAGGAAAGGATAAAGACAGACAAGTATTAAAAAAAGACTTATGGAGCCAAAAACTTATTTTGGCCTTAATAGGAGCAGAAAAGCTCAGAATCAAATGAAATTTAACGGATATGTCCGCAAATTCAAAGCCTATGAAAGTGTCAGTGACAGTCATTGGCCATTTATGTTTCAATTCTTCAAAAATGTAAAATAGTGGATTTTAAATATATGGGTCGTGACCATTAACCAGAGCTCAGATAAAGGTGAAATTTGTATAGGGTGTCCAAAAAGAAAGCATGAAGATACCCAATTGGTATTTTGACAAAATTCAAAAGGATTTTGAGTGGGGATTCCAAAACGGGGGAAAAAACACTATTCTTGGACACTTTTTGGGGATTTTTGAAATCTTTGAAGGAGGAAAAGGGACCCCGGATCACAAACATAGAAAAATTGATCTAGTTAAATTTTTATCTCATCAACAATCTGGACAACTTTGCATTGAGGAATTTTTTCCCAGTTTTGCTCCATTTTGGAGATAACTAGTTTTGGCTAAAAAATGAAGTCCGAAGAAAATGTAAAAGTGCAAAGTCGTCAATTCCATATTTATACATAATTTGATTAGAGCATAAAATTCTAAATCCAAAAATTGTTTTTTGTTCACAATAATAGATTCTACCTACACTCGATATAAAGGTTTTCCTAGTTCTTACTATATTTCTTCTATAAGTGATAGAAGTTGGCCTTTGAGATTATTTGTTGATTTTAGAGAGCCATAACTTATAGCTCGGAACTTAGAAAAAGGCATGCATACATCCATTAGAAAGTTAATCTAGAGGAAAACATGACAGACGTATTGATTTCTCTAAGGAAGCATCAAGTTGTTTCATAAAACTACAATAAAAAGGGAAATTGAACTTCATGGACCATGCAATTTCTCAATATGAAAGTTTTCCAAAACAATGTCAATTTTGGAATAACATTTCTAGAAGATAGAGGTATAGATCAGAGGTGATTGTTGGGTAAGGAAGAGCATAGATGCTCATGATGATTCCTATGCAGTGATGTAGAGGAACTTTTGGAAGTGTAATAGCCTAGCAATAAAAAGGGATTGGGTTTTTAATATCAAGGTATTGTTGATGAGTAGGGGAAAGTTCAATGATAGAGTATTACGTAAAGGTCCTATTAATGAGAAGATCATATGTCATGAATAAATAGTTTGTGGATCTTTTGTAGATTATAATTCTAAGGTCTAATGGATAGGGAAGTAGGGTAGAGTTTGTAGAGTTGGCTAAGACAATAAAGTGCTTGCAGAGGGAAGTGTGTAACTACCGAGCATAAAATGAAATGTTGATAAGGGATTAAAAAGAGCAGAGCCAAATTAATACTCAGTTGCTATAGAGTCTGAATGATGTAGAAAGATAAATCAACAAGGATTGTGTCACATAAAATATGCAACCATGACAAGAGAAAGAATGGAATTAATATGCACATGTAAATAATGGAGACTCCTTCACATTGAATGTAAATTTGTATTGATGGCAACAAATCTTGTTGCAAAAGAGGGAAATAATCCCATGAGGTGATGTGTGACTCATGATATGGGTGAGTCATCTCTATGTGAGAACATAGGAATTCCTGGAAAAACGTTGCAAGCCATAAACCAACAACTTCTTTATGAAAGTATTCAGAGCAATAAATCCACTTATAAATCAAAGTTCGTAGTAGAAGTGTGATATAGGTGCAAGGAATTTAGTGGATGAAATAATGAAGGTTAATTCATTTTAAAGGTGCCAATGGAGAAATAAAGCAGTCAGTGGTTATTAGATTGCAGTTCTAATATTCAACTGAGGTAATGCTTGTACAAAAATAGGAATACTGAAAGGTTAAACCAAAATAAAGTTGGGGCATGATTGCTTGAGTGGAAGCGATTGCCAATAGGGCATATTGACTAGAATTTCAAAAAGGACAAGTTGGACTTGGCTGGAAGGTGCACAAGATGAAGAACCAAGGAACATATGAGAAGAAAGAGGGAAAACAAGACAACAGGGATCTATATGAATTCAAGGATACCCATCTACAACACACAAAAATTAAAATAAAGTTGGAATAAATATGCATTGGAAATCATACTAGAAGTGATCCAAAATGCATATAGGAAATATAGGATACATGTGCACTAGTAGGAATTTCAAGATCAAATTCTTGGTGCATATTGACATGCATTTAAGAATTCATGGACATGCATATGGAATGCATGTATCTCCGAGTAGTCTATTTTTATATATGAAATAATGATTCTATGATATTTGAATGTGACCAATGATGTATTATGTATCCAAGAAAAGTTTATAGCATGGTTGAAAGTGATGATGTTGTCACTACATATGATAGCCATCCATATGAAGACAAAATGAGGATGGTAAAATGTTGATCAATAGGGTGGCAAAGAGAGCTTGCGAGCTTCTACGAAATACTAGTTGATCAACTAGTATCAAGTAATTGATAACAAACATGAATGCATGCATTTAGTTTCTTATGATGAATAATTCTTAAGGAATTTTAGGTAATGATTCATGTTAGATATTATAATCTTAAAAGTACTTAGTCTACAATTATTTTGTTGTACTTAGGATTTTCTAGAATGAATATTGTTAGACTAGATACTACATCTAGAAAAGAGTCGTTTCTTGGAATCAATAAATTAGGAAATTGTTATAATCTTCATTTATTGTACATGGACACTTGTAATATTCACTTGATTGTGTGGTAAGATGGGCATAACAAAATTATTTTAGGAATTAATATGATGATCTTATTTAAGATCTCATTTTCTCATGCAGGAGTAATGTTGACATTGTAAGCTCTTGCATTCACTACAAGGAGAACACCTTCTAGCGAAGGTTTTTAGTGTTACAAAATTTGACAAAATTTAAAAAACAAAACTCCGCTACAACCTCCTCTATTGATTGTAGATATTTTAGTAGATGTTCCATATAACTAAAAAAAATTGGGTGGGCGAAGGTTGTAGCAGAGGTTTTTTTTTCCCGGTGTTGTTCTTGTCAAAACGCACCAGTGCAATATTGACAAACACACACTGGTGTGTTAATATAATACAAATGCATCGGTGCATTAATATAATACAAACATCTCGACGCTTTAATATAATTAAAAAAATCCCCAATTCTTTTATAACTATTGCACACTGATTTTTCCTTTTTCATTATATGAAAAGCATCGATGCTCTTATAAGTTCTAGGCATCCGTTCCACCTTGTTTGTGTATGAAGGGTGAGTTTAGGTTTTTTATTCTCTGGTGCATTTAAGTTATAGTGAGCACCATTTTGATCAAGTTATCCTGAGAACTGATTCGTTTAATATAGCCTGCACTCTGATACTTGTGTAAGCAGTATGTACCAACATCTGTTTCACCATGTGCACCGAAGGGTAGTGAAATTTTGAATATTTGAGGTGAGACGTCGACACCATTATTTTTACTAAGCATAGGTGCATATATTATAGTAAAGGAATGAGCGTGTAAATAATATTTAGAACCCTGGTGCATATAATAAACTTAATGCACTGGTGCATAAATTAGTTTTAGTGCCCCGATGTATATTTTAAACATGAGCACAGTACAATTTTGAAATAATAATTATTATTGTATGTTATATCTTTTATGGAATGGTGCATTTTTTCAATAGTTCATACCGGTGTGTTATTATAATTAATGTTCACCAGTGCGTATGACTCCTCAGAACACACCACTTTTTATATTAAGGCATGTATTGTCTAGTGAGTTCAAAAGAATATAGTGCACTAATATGTATATATTTTAATACATTGTTTTTACAAATTTTCAATTAATCATTTCAAAATCAAATATTTCTTTATAATAATATTGTTTTATATTTTTGTTATTTCATTTTGATACAATGATTTCATTAGTGTGTTATCCAATGAATTACACCTTTGTTATTTGTAACAATGTAAATCATCCACATGTTAATTATTCATGATTGCAACATTTTACAACATTCGACAATGCAATAAAATAAGAAACTCATTTTATTATATATGAATAAGAGACCCATTTTCATACAAAAATGGACAACGTAAAGGTTCACAATAATCAAATTGCAACCAATTTGTAATTGTTACACTTATTGGTAACATGTCCTCATGCAATTGGGACAATATGTCAAGTACATTAAACAAAATCCCTAATTTCCAGAGAAAAATATTCCAAAACATACAACTTGCAATAAAATTCAATTATATTGATTTTCATTCATCACTTGAACTATTGTCATTGCTCTAGTTCTGTGCATGCTTCATTTGTTCATCATTTGTAGGTGATATTGTACTTTGGTTTTTTAACATAATATTTTCTTGATCGACTTATTTTTTATGTTTTTCCCCTTCATCTTCCATCTACACACATATAAATAAATTGTACTAATATCTACATTTATATATATAGTAGAATATACATGATTGTGTAGATAAAAAAACATACCTTAGCACTGAATCTTTCATAAAAATACACATTCTTTTGAAACCATGCTTTATGCATAATCTCAAAATCTTCTCTTTTGGCTACATTCCATACTTTGTTTCTTGCATGTTTAATACGGCATGACAAAGCACAGTCGATATAATCAATATAAAGTTTTCTTGTTTTTTCATTAATTATAAAAAAAGGGAATTTAAACAACATAGCGACATACAATTTTTTCAATTAAACTTTCATTCTTCAACATATACTCACAACCCATACTTAACCCAATGTTTATCAATTCATGGGTTGGTTCCTCTTTGTATGTTAGCACCTACTAGAAGACATCCATGGACAAGTGTAAATTAATTATTTAAATATAAAGATCAAAACAAACATGAAACCTTAAGAAAGGCCGAAAACATAAATTCTCACAAAGTTTGTGATCAACCCTTTTATTCCTCGTCGTCCTATCTTATGTGTTGAATGGATTCTATCTTTTTTTTCTTTTATGCAATAAAACAATTGAAAATTAGTATTTCACGCGATAACTAAATTTGATGTACATAAAAGAATAAATAAATGATCACATACTGTTGATGCAAATTGTAGTTGGGATGGCTCCTCTTGCGACAAAATTATGTTCATTTCTTTTACCATCTTCTTCTACACCTTTTTGTACATCCCTACTAGCATGTCTTGGTTGATAACCATCCATATGAAGACAAAATGAGGATAGTAAAATGTTGATCTAGAGGGTGGTGAAGAGAGCTTACGAGCTTCTACGAAATACTAGTTGATCAGCTAGTATCAAGTAATTGATAACAACCATGAAGATATGCATTTAGTTGCTTATGATGAATAATGTTTAAGGAATTTGAGGTAAGAATTCATGTTAGATATTATGAGCTTAAAAATACTTAGTCTAATATTATTTTTTTGTACTTAAGATTTTCTAGAATGAATATTGTTAGACTAGATAATACATCTAGAAAAGAGTCATTTCTTAGAATCAATAAATTAGGAAATTGTTAGAATCTTCATTTGTTGTACATGAACTCTTGTCATATTCACTTGATTATGTGATAAGATGTCCATAACAAAATTATTTTAGGAACTAGTATGATGATCTTATTTAAGATCTCATTTTTTCATGCAGGAGTAATGTTGAGACTATAAGCGCTTTCATTCACTACAAGGAGAACACCTTCTAGCGAAGGTTTTTAGTGTTACAAAATTTGACAAAAAAAAAAAAAAAAAAAANGGAGAACACCTTCTAGCGAAGGTTTTTAGTGTTACAAAATTTGACAAAAAAAAAAAAAAAAAAACTCTGCTACAACCTCCTCTATTGACTATAGAGGTTTTAGCAGATGTTCCATATAACTAAAAAAATTGGGTGGGTGAAGGTTGTACCGGAGGTTTTTTTTCCAGTGTTGTTCTTGTCAAAATGCACCAGTGCGATATTGACAAACACACATTGTTGTGTTAATATAATACAAATGCATCAGTTCATTAATATAATACAAACATCTCGGTGATTTAATATAATTAAAAAATCCTCAATGCTTTTATAACTATTTCACTCTGATTTTTCTTTTTTCATCATATGCAAAGCATCAATTCTCTTATAAGTTGTACGCATCGGTTCCACCTTGTTTATGTATGAAGCATCGACGTGTTTAGGTTTTTTATGCCCCAGTGAATTTAAGTTATAGTGAGCACCAATTTGATCAAGTTATCCTGAGAACCGATGGGTTTAATATAGTGTGTGCTCCGGTGCTTGTGTAAGTAGTGTGTACGAGCGTCTGTTTCACCATGTGCACTGAAGGGTAGTGGAAATTTGAATATTCGAGGTGAGATGTCAACGCCATTATTTTTACTAAGCATAGGTGCATATATTATAGTAAAGGAACCAATGCGTAAATAATATTTAGAACCCCGGTGCATATAATAAATTTAATGCACTGGTGCATAAATTAGTTTTAGTGCCCTGATGTATATTTTAAACATGAGCACCGTATAATTTTGAAATAATAAATATTATTTTATGTTATATATTTTATGGAATGGTGCATTCTTTTCAATAGTTCGTACTGGTGCGTTATTATAATTAATGTGCACCAGTGCATATGACTCCTCAAAACACACCACTTTCTATATTAAGGCATGGATTGTCTAGTGAGTTCAAAAGAATATAGTGCACACATATGTATATATTTTAATTCATTGTTTTTTACAAATTTTCAAATAATCATTTCAAAATCAAATATTTCTTTATAATAATATTGTTTTATATTTTTGTTATTGCATTTCGATATAATGATTTCATTAATGCGTTATTCAATTAATTACACCTTTGTTATTTGTAACAATGTAAATCATCCACATGTTAATTATTCAGGATTGCAACATTTTACAACATTCGACAATGCAATAAAATAAGAAACCCATTTTATTATATATGAATAAGAGACCCAATTTCATAAAAAAATGGACAACGTAAAGGTTCACAATAATAAAATTGCAACCAATTTGTAATTGTTACACTTATTGGTAACATGTCCTCATGCAATTGGGACAATATGTCAAGTACATTAAACAAAATGCCTGATTTTCAGAGAAAAATATTCCAAAACATACAACTTGTAGTAACATTCAATTATATTGATTGTCATTCATCAATTGAACTGTTATCATTGCTCGAGTTGCGTACATGCCTCATTTGTTCATCATTTGTAGGTGATATTTTACTTTGGTTTTTTAACATAATATTTTCTTGATCGACTTATTTTTTATGTTTTGCCCCTTCATCTTTCATCTACACACATAGAAATAAACTATAATAATATCTAAAGTTATATATATAGTAGAATATACATGATTGTGTAGATCAAAAAGCATACCTTAGCACTAAGTCTTTCATAAAAATACACATTCTTTCGAAACCATGCTTCATACATTCTCTCAAATCTTCTCTTTTGGCTACATTCCATACTTTGTTTCCTGCATGTTTAATACGGCATGACAAAGCACAGTCGATATAATCAATATAATTTTTTCTTGTTTTTTTATTAATTATATAAAAAAGGGAAGTTAAACAACATAGCTACATACAAATTGTTCAATTAAACTTCCATTCTTCAACATATACTCACAACCCATACTTAACCCAATGTTTATCAATTCATGGATTGGTTCCTCTTTGTATGTTAGCGCCTACTAGAAGACATCCATGGACAAGTGTAAATTAATTATTTAAATATAAAGATCACAACAAACATGAAACCTTAAGAAAGGTCGAAAACATAAATACTCACAAATTTTGCGATCAACCCTTTTATTCCTCGTTATCTTGTCTTATGTGTTGAATGGATTCTATTTTTTCTTTATTTTCTGCAATAAAACAATTGAAAATTAGTATTTCATGCGATAATTAAATTTAATGTGCATAAAAGATTAAATAAATGATTACATACTGCTGATGCAAATTGTAGTTGGGATGGCTCCTCTTGCGATGCAATTATGTTCATTTCTTTTATCAAATTATTCTACACTTTTTTGGACATCCCTACTGAGATATCTTGGTTTTGCGCTTGTTTGTCCCTTGGAATTTTCAAAATCTCCTTGAAAAAAAAACTAGGAATCATCAGATATAAAAATTACGTAATTTAAAAAAAAATAAGATCTCGGTGCATATAGTAACCTAATACACATTGAGGCGTCAACCATATTTATATGCATCAACCATATATATACATACCAGTATAATATAACAATGTCTTTGTGAAATTGAAAATGTTTTGATTTTTTTTGTATTCAATTAGTGCTTTATGAATAAAGAAAAACACAACTTCCTAAGTATTTTTTATTACACATTGTCGACCTGTGAACAAATTTAAGACACAATGGTTTGCATATAAAAATAGTGTTTTTTCCATTTCAATCTCAATGGCGCACTTTTGTAAACAATGTGCCCTGGTGCTTATCTAGGTAAAATGTGCACCACTGACCGCAAAAAGGATTTTTTAATATTATTTCTAATTTAAATTGAGTAGTGTTGTTTACATACAAATACACACCGGTTTACATACAAATACACATTGGTGCTCTTACTATGTACATAGTGCACCAATCTAATATCCCCAAAGAAGAGCCCCAATTGTATTTATGAATTGTAACATGTTTTGTAGGTTGGTGAGCGAAGCAATTATAAGCTATGGCCTTATGTGTTTATTAGGCTGGAGAGACTAGGTACCAAAGGCCAGGAGCCTGTTTTGTACATGTAAATATTCATATTATTAATATAAAACATCTCTGCGTGTAGACCGACCACGAAGAAAGAGTATGGGGGACTAAGTTTCCACTAGGCTAGGTAAGGGAGAGGGGGCTGATAGGTTGGAAAAGAGGGGATAAGCCTAAGGGCTTAAGTCAAAGAGAATAATAATTATTATTATTCCAAAAGCTGATTAGAAGGATATGTTTATATCTTAAGTTCCTTTGGGAAGAGAGAAAAACTTCCAAATGGAAAGGAGCGTGCTTCATGGGAGACATGTGTCAGCTCAGCCACATGCAGTTTAAGTTGGGAAAGTCATCTCGTTGGGGGGTTGGATCCCATTCTCCCATCCCTTGCCTAACTCGTTTGGCCTCGGTCATGGACCTCTGCATCTTTCTCGCATCTCTGAAACCAGTAACCCGTGAAGTTGATCTGTGTTTTCCTATGAAGCCAACATATCTGTACTTGTCAAAACCGTGTTGTGCCTTACCGAATTATGGATTCTTGTCATTCCCTGAGTTATATTGAGATTTGATGTTGTCCTCACCTTGCTAGAAATTGAATGGAAGCTGATTGAAGAAGCAGGTTTTCAGGACTGTGGTTGAAGAGGCAGGTTGTCAGGCCTGCGATCAGCTCTCTCCAGGTGAGAGAGTTTGTTGGGAAGTGATTTTCTCCTAGAGAGAGTACAACACCAACTACAAAGCTCTGAGAATTCCCGATCCGACATGTTTCTGAGACCCTGGAAGGGGAAGTAGAGTAACTGATGGATTGTGGAACAGTGAAGGTGCATATTCCCGAGGTGGAACATGCATGTGGGGAATGAGAGTCCGTGAGTAGTAGCCGAAAGAAGGCCCCTGGAGAGAATCCTTCCAGTTGCATTGTGCAGTTTCCTGTAACCTCAACCTAGTCTAGGATTCCTTTGCGTTGGGTGGAGCTTAGTCCCAGCTTGAGGGTGACCCACTATTGAGCATGATTAACAGCATGGTTTAAGGTCGGGAGGTTCATGGAAGGTCTACACGCAGTTGGTGGATATCAATTAAAAGATAAGTATTCAGTCCTTGTTCATTCACATGCTATGTATTTATATATGTTGTTACATCTATGGTTTTGTCTGAATTACTGCATGTATGCTTTTACTGTTATTTCTGCATCAGTCTATGTATTAGTAGAATATGTTGTTTGTATATGATTTTAATTATAGTTAGATGATAATTGCTATTTCTATGAGATATCATGGTCCGGCCTGAGTGTCCGGGGGTGTTAAAACAAATTGGTATCATAGCATAGAGATACATCTGGAAGTGACGTTGCTCAGAATGTTGGTGGCTGGGGACGTTACAAATTGGTATTAGAGCTAAGTTAAGTGTCTGAGTAGTGGCGTTGCCTGTCCTTTTTGTGGCTGGGGGTGTTACAAATTGGTATCAGGGCCAATGTTCAAGCATTGAGCTTGGATGGTCCTGATAAGTGGTCATTAAAACCAAGGTTCAGAGAGAAATGGTGCCAAGAGGTTACCTTGGTCGTGTTATGAAGCTCAGGAGGTCTAGTGGTATTATAAAACCATGACAGATGTGGTAATGGGCCACACATTATTGTGGGTCATTGGAATCTATTTAGGAGAAGGAGGACAATTCCTAACCGTCAGATCTAGAGAAAAGTGCAGGAGGGTTAATCTGCAAGTCCTTAAGAATTCGAGACTTCGGTGAAGTATGTATTATAGAGGGGAAGAGGTTGAAGCCCCGAAATCCCTGAAGTGGATCTACGCCGTAGATCTGGGGAGAAGAGATCGACCATTGGATTGGGCCGAAGTTGGACCAGAACCGTTGGATCAAGCCAAGGGTGGAAGTTACGGCGCGATATGAAGGACAGAGAGCTCCCAAAGCTTTGAATGTAATGTCCCCCACCTCTTAGAGAGGTGATGAGGAGATTGAGTGGCCTGGGCACCCCCACTAGGTCATAGTCTCACACTGAAGGGGGGAAAGTCAAGAAGTTAAAATTTATATTTTTAAGTTGACTTAAGAAAGGAAAAGGATAAAGGAGTAAAAGATAACTCAACAGAAGAATAGAAGATTA
>ML800380.1:5692-29179 GCA_009831015.1 Picea engelmannii
AACACACGCTTTGTAATTGAAAGACACTCAAAGAAAGAGACTAATCCTTCAAAACCAAACAAAGAAAAAGTGGCTAAAAGCAACTCAAAGGATGTCAAGCAGACTGTAAACAGATCAATATAGGCTCCAAAAGTTCAATCCAGATGTTCAAAGAAAAACTGGGCATAAAAAAATGACAAGACCCAATCCAAAAAAATTTACAGACAAGTTCGCAGGCTAGCAATAGAGTACAATGCGAGAATTAGGTATTCTCGCAGGCTGGACACAGGTAGGGTGCGAACACCTCACACTGGATTACACAGTAGAGTGTGAACTCAGGTAATTCTCGCAAGCCACTAAAAGGTACAGTGCGAGAATGTCTGTAAACACAAAATTTGGAAAAAAGACAAATATTTTGAGTGAACTTTCAAATCCAGAGAGTCTTGATGGATCTCCCACAGACTCAAAGACCAAAAAACAAGCAATCAAAGCAAGGGAAACTAGACTAACTAGGAAACAATCCGTTCCCCAGTATGGTCGCCAATTTTGTTATTAGGATTAATCTGTAAGTGTGGACACAAACCGATCTCCCTAGATCCACCTGGATCTAGAACAAAACAGGACAGAATAGGATGCTTTCCTTAAGTTTTAAATATTGAATTTACTAAGAGGCAAGAATCATGGACATACCTTATGATCGCTTCCTTTAGTCTTTGTTGCTCCCTCTTCGCTCCAGTTCTCTTGTGCATTCAAGATCAACACAACACAAACCAACCAAAGTGATAGCGATAGCATAAACTCAATATAAACCTATGTATGTGATCAAGGAATCATACAATAAAACACAACAAGCTTTATAGGAAAGAATCATATTACTGTATCATATTAAATGTGAAAGAGAGATTACAACCATTGCCTTGATGTCGTAAGGTCCCTTCCAACTGTCCTTCGTTCCCCACACACTTCTTGCTCCAAGGATTCTGAAACCATAGATCTGATGGCTACTCACAATCTATCTTGACAAAGCAAATCTCAAAGCCACTCTAACCAAGCCAAAACTAACAAGCTCAAGAACAAGAACCCACAAGCTAACCAAAAACTCAAGCTAACAAAAAGCCAACTTTCTCCATGAGAATTCCTTTCCTTTTATAAGTTGAAGAAGATAAGGTGAGGAGGTTAGGATGATCCCACTAAACCATGAAAGCGAGTAAGATCCAAACCATTCGGATGCCACCTCACCATAGAAGTTTCTCCTTCTAGAAGATTCAAGAAAATGCTCATTTTTCCCATGTGCTGTCATTCTCGCACCCTAGCTATAGAGCAACCTGTGAACACCTCGCACCCTGGCTATAGTGCAACCTGCGAGAATGGGTCATTCTCGCACCCTGCCTATATAGAAACCTGCGAACATCCTTTTTATAAGGTTTTTACATAGGAAAATGCAATTTCTTTTCTCAGGAAAAGTTCTTCTCCCTTCTCTCTTTAGGAACTCAGGCCACTATGACCCCTCTGAAGGAAACATATAGGTTTACATCATTAATGATCATAGGGATGACAAAAATAATGTGTAACAAACCTTTGCACCTATCACTAGGTAGTCTTCCATAAGATCCATCCTTGCACTATCAGCGCAGATGGGCTGGCACATTCATCAAATGGATGTAAAAACTGCGTTCCTCAATGGGAACATTGAGGAGGAAGTGTACATTGAGCATCTAGAAGGTTTTGAGACCTTTGACATAGAGTCACATGTGTGCAGACTCAAGAGAGCACTATATGGGCTGAAGAAAGCACCTCGTGCTTGGTACACTCAGATAGACAGCTATTTCACAGGGTTGGGCTTCACCAAAAGTGAAGCAGATGCAAACCTATACCAAATTGTGGTGGAGGGTAAGCTTTTAATCATTGTGCTTTATGTTGATGATTTAATATTGACTGGTAATGAGCAGTTGATACGCTCATGCATGAGGACCTTGCAAAGGAGTTCAGGATGAAGGATTTGGGCCTTCTTCATTATTTCCTTAGTTTCGAAATATGGCAGCGAGATGGTGAACTTTTGTGTCTCAAGGCAAGTATACCAGGGAGATACAGGGTAAGTTTCACATGGAGGGCTATAAACCCATGGATACTCCTCTTCCAGGAAACTAGAGTAAAGAGGATGCTACCTCTGGAGAGGTAGTGGATGCTACTATCTATCGATAGTTAGTGGGTTTGCTATTGTATTTAGTGAACACGAGGGCAAACATTTTCTATGCGGTTAACCAACTAAGTCAAGCGATGGTTAAGCCTACCAAACTCTTTTGGAAGGTGGGTAAGCATGTCCTGAGATATCTGAAGGGCACATCAGAGTATGGATTATGGTACAGACAGATGGATGAGGTGAAGTTGCATGGCTTCACAGATGCAGATTGGGCAGGCAGCCCAACGGACAGAAAGAGAACATCAGGAGGGATCTTTAGTATCATATCTACAGTTGTTTCTTCGTACAGAAGGAAACAGAGATCTGTGGCACTTAGTTCAGTGGAAGCGGAATACATGGTAGCGAGTCAAGCTACGTGTGAGGCTGTCTGGATGAGGAAGATCTTGGTTGGTTTGTTTGGTTCTCATTTAGATCCGACAATGATTTATTGTGATAATCAAATTTGCATTAAACTCTTGATTAATCCTATGTTTCATGACAGATCTAAGCATATATATATCCGGTATCATCATCTCAGAGATTTTGTGCAGTGGAATATCATCTTGCTTTAATACATTCCTACGGAATATCAGGAAGCAGAAATTATGACGAAGGTGCTCACCAGGAGAAAATTCGACTATCATYGAGACAGGATTGGGGTGAAGGATAATCCCTTTCTTGTTGAGAGGGAGTGTTGAAAAGTCAACAAGAAACATGTGTCTAATTTACTTTTCCCTTAAATAAATTAGACAATAAATATTAATCTATTATCTCATTCATAACTGAGTGATTTGGAATTGTAACAGAATTATAAGTGTAGTTAAGTGAGTTAAGATCAGTTGTACTAGTTGTAACTAAACATGCACTAGTGAGAGTTCAGTTAATCAGTGAACTCACATGCAACTGAAGATTCTCCACGGTTAACTACATGCATGTCAGTTCCAATGGAGATCTAGTTGAGATAATAGGTGAAAGGGACAGTTGGCTATCAGTTGTGATTTGTTCACACATGCAGTGGATATGCTTATGAGCATGTGCAAGCTAGGAAATTCATGTATGATTTGATTCATTGTGAGAATTCGAATTGCAGAGATTGTGCAGAGGAGGCAGGCTGTATGGACATAGAAATTGGCATAGGTATTTGTTGATTTGTGTATGACAGTGTGAGATGATTGTATTGTACTGAGAGCTCTTGGATTAGAGCTTTGTATGAGATTGTTTCATGATTCATGATATACATAATATATGATAGTTGGGGTTTTTAGCTTTACACTTTGTCGATAAAACTTATTGTGTTATGTATTATTGATATTTCACTTTGTGCTTATGGTTGTGATCATGGTTTAAATTGCTTCCGCAAAAGTAATAGTAGAAGCGATTCTGTATTTAACAATAATGGAACTTATTAGATCAGGAGAATCACATCAATACTCATTTGGGTATCGAAATATCAACAATTTATTTTGAGGAATGGTATACTCACTAGGTGTCATTCCTGTTGATAGGAACTAGACTATCTCTCTAAAGTGGTCATTGATCTTTCTAATGGCCAGTAGCTGTGAATCCGGTCGTGCATCCTCTAAATTGGTCGGCTCTTCACCATCTTACAACCTTGACAAGTGGTCAGGATTGTTCATCCTCCCTAGCTTTACTATGATCTCAAAATCATATTTTTGAAATAGCAGAAGCCATTTGCATATTATTCCCCCCAACACTAGCTTGTTGACTAGGTATTTCAGTGCAGAGTGATAAGTAAACATTTTAAAGTGTCGTCCGAACAAGTAGTGGTGAAACTTATACAATGCATACACCATGGCTAACCCTTCTCGCTCAGTGGTCGTGTAATTAATCTCAGTAGTTGATAGCTTCCTGATAGAAAAGGCTAACGGGTGGTCAGTATCTCCTTCTCCTGGACATGCTAACACAGCTCCTAAAGAAATGGAAGACACATCAACATGCACATGAAATTCCTTGGTCCAAGCTGGGAAAATCAGAATAGGCATAGTAACCATTTTTTTTTTCAGTGTGTCAAAGCTCTGCTGGCATTCTTCTGTCCAACTAAACTGACAAACCTTCTTCAAAAAAATTTCCATGGGCACTATGATATGAGCATATCCTTTAATGAACTTCATGTAATATCTTGTGTGTCCCGGTGCAGTGCGCAGCTGTTTAACTGAAGTAGGAGGGGGTAGATCAACTATAATGGCAATTTTAGATGGATCTACCAGAAATCCTTGCTTGCATACAATATGACCTAACAACACTACAAATGGTGAAAAGAAAATGAATTTCTTCAGATTCAAAGAAATTTGACATTGTCTGCATTTATCCAACATTAGCCTTAGACATTCAATATGGTTTTTCAATAAACTAAAAATAGTCCAATCATCAAAACATGCTTCTAGGAATTTATGTAGAAATTCCTTGAATGCTTCGACCACCACCCTGGAAAATATGGTTGGGGAATTCTTCAATCTAAATGGCATCACTATATATTGATAATATCCCCACTCTGTTGCAAATGTGGTCTTATGGTCATCTTCCTTGGCAATCTGGATTTGATGGTATCCTGAAAATCCATTTGTAAAAGAATATACTTCCTGGCCTCCCACATTATCTAATACTTCGTCAGTAAATGGTGTAGGGAAGGGGTCATGCAAACAAGAATCATTTAGCTTCCTAATATCTATGCATATCCTAATCTCTCCTATCTTCTTGTCTTGCACCACCATAGGGCTAATCCATTTTGAATCTTCAACAGGCTCTATAATCCCTGCTTCCAGCATTCTATCGAGCTCAATTTTCACTTTCTCCTTATATTTAGGGTTTAGTATGTAAGGTCCCTATTTGAATGGTCTATCATCTGGCTTCAAAGGAATCCTCATATCACCCATAGGCCCTTTAAGTCCCTTCATATCATTGAACTTGGTTGGAAACAAGTCCTGATATTCATGCAGTAACTCTGTAATTTTTTCAATGGTAGGAACATCCCAATAATCTTTGACATTTTCAAACTTTGGTGTCTTCTCTGTTCCAATATTGAGTTTATTAATCTTAATCAGTTATCCAATAAATGGAATATCAACTCCTAGTCCTTCCACATCTCTCTAGCCTTTTGTTTCTACAATGTTCACCTTCCTCGGATCATCATCTTCATCAGCAATGATGTTGTAACAGCCTCGCAGTTTCTAGAGAGGCGCAACCCATTCATCCTCTTCCTGTTCTAAGGGAAGGATAGATACCTCCTCAAATAATTTCTTTCTCACAATCTGTAATGCTTGATTTACTGATGGATATTGACTTTCAAATAAGAAGTTGGTTACAAAATTCCGAGTCATACCTTGCCAATCTGTTGTGATGAGGCACAACACTGCTTGAAGGTACCCGTTAATAGGTGTCATGTCTAGCACGTTGATGAATTTTTGCACCCACTGCTCTTGAGGAATGTTTCTCCATGCTTCCGCACAGCTTCGCACATGGTCCTTTTGGCATCTTCGACTTGTGTATCGAACTTCACAGCCTTCTATTTGTGATGATAAGCGTGTTGTCATCAGGGTACAACACTGTATCCAATCTGTAATACTACTTTTGTGTGCCCCCCACCATCCTGCTAGTGTGGCTTTTAGGGCCTCATCCATTGCTAACAGTCTTTGTTGCATTGGTACACTTTCTTCCAAGTCTGACAAGAATGTTTATAAAGGATTTAGACTATCAAAGGTGAGTAATTTACTTATTGTTTTGTCGATGTAGAAAACTTATCTAGTTAGTCTAGCACATCTTCTTGTATATACTTCATACATTTTATTCTACCAATTTTCCAGTGCTTATTCTGAGTCTTATGAACATGCTCTATCACTTTTCTAGCTTAGGTTCCCATCAGCAGTAGGATTAATGTAATCTTGTTGTCTGGCCATTATCTTGTATATGTTTTCCAGTGCATATGCGTGGTCTTCTTCTCTGATAGGTTCTGTGTACCGTTCACCTTCATCTGGATCTAAGGGTGCGATGACCCTAAGGCCATATTTTTCAAAATTCATACATCTCTTCTTTAAATCAACCATAGTGGAATTATTAAAGGCCCAATAAATTCATAACAATGCAGGATAAGGGCATTTGTCATCAACTATCTCAATTACCTCGAAATCCGCAAATGTTCTTACTCCATCAATGTCCACAGGGATATGTTCCAATCTGCCAAAAGGGCTTACAACTTGTTGGTTGGCCATCCTAAGCCTGATAGGGTTATAGATCAAATTCAGTTTTCCCATCAGTGCCTAGGTTTTCTTCATCATGACATTGACCTCTAACCCTAAGTCAAGGACTACATAATCTATCTCATACTCTCCTATTTGAGCATTCAAATGTAATTCCTTATTTTTCCTTCTCTTCTTACCAATTTTGTGTACTGCCCTATTCAATAAGGGGTCTATATTTCCTAGCTCATATTGTCTAACTAGATTTTGTAATTCTTGTACAACGCTTTCATCTTGAATCAACTTTATACAAGTATATAGAAATTCCATGAGCTTGTTTACCTCTTTTCCTTCTTTTGGAGAAGCAGACTGATCAAATGCCAGAGGAATTCCATATTCTCTCACTTATGTTCTTGTATTTGAAGAAGAACCTTGGTCTCCTCTGAATTCATTTCTTGCTTCCTCAAACATTTTTCTTTCTTTCTTTGCATCGAACAATTGTGGCTTATCTGTATCTTTCTTGATTCTTGAGTCTTCTGTAATATTCCCTTGGGTTAGTTTGTCTTATCCTATAACAACGCCTCCTCTGGTTATAACAGTGAATCTAGGGTCTTCTCCGCAAGGTTCAACATATATCAGTTGTACCTGGGGGTTCTGTTGAGGTCCTCGTCTTTCCTGAAGCTTAGCTAGCAACACAAGACAATCTTCTATAACATGTTCAAACAAGCTACAGTAGCTACAAGTGGTACAAGGGTTATGACAATCCCTTGCGAGGTGTCCTGGTTGTGTACAATTATAACAAATTATCTATCCTCAGCCTCAACCCATTCCTCCTCCTCGTCCTCTTCCTCTAAATCCACCGTGAGGATTGAAGTTGCCTCTCCTAGGAGAGTTATACTGAATAGTGTTTCCTTCTTGCTATACTTCACCTTGAATCTTATATATGTCTCTCGACCTTTCATCCATAATATCGTAAGCCCTACAATCTCTATCATCATGTCCCATGGACTTACAGAACGTACAATAATTTTTTTTGGGTGTTTGAACATACTTTTGCATGTAGTAGCACTCACTGGGGCGATGTCTGTTTCTGCATACCTTGCACCAAGGTAAGGTGACTTGCTTCAAAGGGCTCGGAGCTCTAGAAGCCAAGTATTCATTGAATAGGGGACAGTTCTCCTTGTCATGGCCTTATGATCTACATATGACACACCAGATGTCTTCTCTTTTATCCTTTCCCTTGTCTTTGTTCATATCTTTGACCTGCAAAGACAAACTAGTTAGCTGACTCAAGATCTGGCTCATACCTGAGCTGGATTCTCCCATAGGGGCTGATTATAGTTTCATGGCAATCTACAGTGCCTCAAACTGTGAAGCAATCTTATGTTGCATGAAATGAACTTTGATTTGTGGTAAAAGGGAAACAATGAACCATTCTTTGTTCTATTCATCTGGGATCTGAAAATTCAATCGGCCTGTTAGGGTTTTGAATCTCTGATCGAATTCCCAAATAGGTTTGGCCATGTTTTGCTTAATCTCCTTCAGTTCTGTAATAAATTGTGACTCTGACTTGGGTTTCTTGAACTCTACAATCAACGCATTCTTAATCTGATTCAGTGGCCTAGGATGCACAAGTCCTTGGACAAGTTTCATGTACCAGCTCAGTGCACGGTCCCTTAGAGTGGTACTGAACTGTGTTCTTTTGACAACTTCATCGGTGACATTTTTAATATTCCATATGACTTCACATAGAAACCAGTGTTGATCAAGATCTTTAGATCCATCTCCCCTAAAGATAGGGAGCCTCATCTCATCTGCCATAGATCTTCCTGGGGTTCCTGACTAAATGTGTGGTGGACTACTATTGACAGTGCTCTGGACACTGTGGTGACTGGGATTACTCTGATTTCTTAATACTATTGAATCAACAGGAGGGATAACAAGACTTAATTCAATAGTCTGCACAGTTTCTGAAGTTTCAGGTTCTTCCCATTATCTTTCGCTTCCTTTGTCCCGGTAGGTTCTGAATGCTCTTCGTTCGTTAGATCTGCCTCTTCTCCACTATAGAAACCCTTGTCTTTGTAGTTCTTCTTAAACAGGTTTGTAAGGTGAACTTCTCTGAACACTCTCCCACTGCGCGTATGTCCATATTTTGTGTCGTTGTCACTATCCAAATTTTTGAACATTATCCTTTCTAGATCCGACCAATCTACTATATCTTCAAGATGTTCTTCTCATGCAATAGCATCTTGAGTCTCAACTTTAGGAATTGTAAAAAATTTCTATGGGCCCTTAAAGAAGTATCTCTTATATTGGTTGTATGATTCTACTCTATCAATAGTAAACTCTGTGATGTACCCTCCAATGGTTCTATCAAACCAATGATGTATTACTCGTGATGCGATCTTATCAACTCTTTTGACCTTCTTGATCAACTCCGACATCTAAACCATAGAAGGTCTAGATAGAATATTGAATTGGGTATATGCTAATCTATCTAGCCACTCATATAGATCCTAATGGATTCCCCCAAAGAATATCTCGTGTACATCAGTAAAGATATATTTCTCCAACCAGTCCTCTGAACTAATATTAGGGTTCTTGTTCTGGGCTTCAACGAAGTCCTTTTCTTGATCCTCTATCCACTTTTGAATCTCTGTCTTTGATGGGAACCACCTTGACATTCCCTCAAGAATAATCTTGTCCCGAAAACAGAACCATTTGTTGGCACAGGGGAAGACCCAGGGTTTATCTCCAAGAGTGCACCAACAATCCCTAACTACTGGCCCTTTCGGCAACACCTGCAAAGCGGATGCAGTCTCACCCAAAGAATTTATGGGGGGGGTTGTAATGTCCCCATTTTGGGACATTATAACATTACAACATTTCAGAGTGGTATGCCTACCCGAGTAGTCAAATAGGGGTGACAGAGAGTTTAGAGCTATTGAGGGGTTTATTTGGGCCCAACTTGCATCATTCATCATCAGGATCCATTTCGCACAGCTTGGCTTTGGTTTCGTTGCATTCCGACGATTTCCATAATTTTGAGTTATTATGGGTCATATCTTAATTAAATTCACTAAGAAGGTCATAATGGGCATATTACTTGGAGAAACCTCTTAGTGTGATAGCTCATCAGAATCGGGAAGAAGAGCACTACAAGATAAGTTGATGAGAAGAGACTTTCAGTGGTCGAAGAAGCCATAAGGATGGATAAATCACTTTTTAGAGGTAAAATGGTTATTTAATTAATTAATTAATTAAGTGATTTAATCAAGGAATAATAAAATAAAGTAAAATTCACTTGGAGGGAAAATGTCAACAACGAATTAGGGTTTCARCAGTGAATTAGGGTTTAGAAAAGCTATTAGAGAAGGGCCAATGACCTAATTCATCATTATGCAAATTATGACTTGTCATTGAGGAGAAGAGGTGCATCTCAGGAGAGATAGTTCAGTGTATTCCAGGAGGAAGACACCAGTTGGCTGATTTCGGTGTTGAAAGACACACCCTAGTCACCGGGAAGATCATCCAAGTCTTCCATCATTCTTCATTGATTCCGCAGTGCCCCCATATTCTAGGTATTATCTTTTAGTTGCTTATTTTTTTTTCCGGCTAAGATCCTTTTGTATTTTGATCTAGCCGAGTGTTGTTATTTTATTCATCTGTTGTTGCTTATTTGTATTCCGGCTAAGATCCTTTGTCTGTTGATCTAGTGGAGTATTGTCAGTTTATTCAACCGCATTCGACCATTTTGTAATCCACGGAGATATCATAATACAAAATTTGCAGTCCTTTGTCATGTTTATTATTTGTATGATCATTTATATACCGTAAACCTTTAATCCTACACACACATTAACAGTGTTTCCTAGACTAGCCAAGTCAGGAACATTACAGTGGTATCAGAGCTAGTTTTCCTACTAGCCTAAGGGGAAAATCAGATAAGGATGTAGATACATCATTACTAGTGAGTGGATTGATAGAAACACAGATGAATCCTACACCCATTAGATGTAGGGAGCGTTGCTACAGTTGAAAATTTCCTTGGAAGCCAAATCACTGATGTAGGGGTAAAGGGAAGGTGCACATTGTTGAGGTGCACTATGATAGTGAGGATGAAGAGATGCATGTGAATGCAACCATAGATGCCTATTTAGAGCAGTCTGATAAGGCTAGTGACTCTTGTGCATCTAAGGGACAGTTGGATGGACAGGATGATAGCACATATCCTTCATCTTCCCCATCGGGTAATGTTGAAGATTCAACACTTCAGCATAGTGGTGACACTTGTGAGGATTCATATGTGTTGGCACTTAAACATGATGAGGTTAGGAGGTTGGATGACCTACCGGTGGGTGTAGACATGGCTTCCAGGAAGTCATGTATGGAGAATGATGACATTCCTATGATGAGTGAACCACATTTTTCATCTTCTCAATCACCTATGCTAGCTACGACACATGAGAATATCAATGGCATTCTTGATATGGTAGAGGAGCCTTGTGTGGGGATTGTACACGAGGAACATATGGATTTGCAGAACCAGGAGGAGAGGTATGGCTTGGAGTTAGTTGACCTTACACATACCTATCAGTATGAGGAGAGTGAGTCACCACTCTTGGAGTTTCCACTGATGGACCAGGTTGTGGAGGCCGACAGCTTATTGGTACACTTACTCCCAGGATCGATCTACAGTGATGAGGATGCACTCCTTATTGGATGGGATGACCATAGCATGTGTTTGGACACATCTGTATGGGATCCAGGCACAAATTATATTAGTAGGGTGAGTGCACAGGAGGATATAGCTGCCCATACAAGATACGGTGCGATCCAGATAGGGGCTGCAGTTGGTGATGGCGTGTAGTGGCATACAAGAGGACTCAGTAGCACAGGGGACAGTGGGTAGTTCAGTGCCTTATATTTTGAGAAGTGTGATGTTGGGGATTCCATTGTTGACACTAGAAGTGAGAGGCATGAGGTAGCACCTTAGCAGAATTGTGACTAGGAGTCACAACACTTGGCAAGATAGTTGAGAGTCAGTGAGGGCATGATCATGGCAGCCACTAGATGCACTGATGATACACATGCATTGGTGGTAGGTTATTGTTGGAGGGAATCGATGGCACATGATATTTTATATGGGGGACTTCTCATTGATGACTTCCATACACTCAGGGAGAGAGTGAATGTGATGAGGGTCGACTACCAACAGTTGTTAATGGATAGGGATTACCTATTGGAGGTTGGAAAGATGTATCACAGGGCACTGAGGGAGCAGGAGTTTGAGGTGGACCGACTCACTCATGAGTAGGTGAGAACATGGATATTCTTGGAAGGCACACAGAAAACCCTTCAGGAATCAAAGTCCAGATCAGAGGACCTCCTTGAGGAAACTAGACAAAAATCCACTACACCTATTTCAGCAGAGAGTCAGATATATCCCTCAGCCACATTGCGAGAGGATGTTGGTGGTTAAGTAGTGGAGAACCAGTTGAGGGAGGAGCATGAGGAGTACCCAGGATCACTGATGAGTATGGAGAGATAGGATCTAGAGATACATGATGATATCCATAGGTCACAGGGACCACCCTTCATAAGGGGTATTGAGACAGTTGGGCACACACGTACACATGGGGATTCCAGAGCTAGGGGAAGTTCTGAGGACACTTCCATTTATGTTCCAGGATTGGTTGACGTTCATGTAGAGGATGACCCCATATTACACCCAGGATCCATGATGTTGCAAGTGTATACAGGAGATCACATGAGTATGCAGGGGCACACAATGATGAGTGGTAGTTCATAGAGACATACAAAGGTGTACAATGGGATTCAGGGGGATGCACTGGATGGCAGGGAGGAGATGTACTCAGTAGAGCATGGATATTCCTCTCCCTTACAGAAGTATATAGATCTGGGAGATCACCTTCACCATAGCAGTAGTTGCATGAGTGATGATGGATGGAGAATGATTGACCCACAGTTGGTAGAGATACCTACTGTCGTACCCGATGGTTGGTATTCAGTGATGAGTACAGGTGATTATTTACCATGGGTGTCGATGGACAAGATTTTGGTTAAGACCTTTGGATTGACCAAAGCATATGCTACTTTCCAGTCCTACAATTGGTTGCAGATATTTATGATGGCCTTTCCTGATACTTTCATCATTGAAAATAGCACAGGGGGAGCTAGATAGTGGCAGGGGGCATGGAGAGTTAGTAGGATGAGACCACCTAACAGGAGTGTCTTGATTGCATACATCAAGATAGGGGTGGATCATTAGGGGTGGATAGTTGAGGCCTTAGGCATGATGGAGAGTATACTAGGCCATGGGATAGAGGAAATCTCAGAGGTTTCTACATATTTATACTCTCATTAGGATAAGGGTGGAGTGATTTCGACAGTTACCAGTAGGGCACATCAACAGTTAGTAGGGATTGGAAGTGATGAACTTCCAAATTTGACATGGGATATAGGAGTCCATTTGGTCAATAGTTTGTTTCATCTTATGAGGATCCAGAAGTGGAGGATCCAAAATGGATACTTTGATCAGACAGTCATGATCAGAGTATAGAAGCATCATCATGATGGTCCCTGTCAAAGACTAACATGGGACCCTAGGATTACAGGGTTGGGCATTTCATTGACTGGTGGAGACGAGTAGACCTTTGCAGGGGGAAGTCACCTTGATTTTCCATTGAGTTTCAGTATTGGGGAGAGCACGTCACTGGTTGGTGATTCATTGAGGTCTTATAGTACCTCACTATGGTAGAAACATGTTCAATCGGTGGGGGTTGTGTTGGGTTTGGTATGGTCTGGTAGGATAGACTCATTTCAGTTTGAGACCATGTGTTATTTGCAGGAGACTCATGGTAGTGATATGTTACAAAATTATATCTCACAAGGCATTTCAGTTCACATTTTGATATGGAATCCAACGATTGGAGTGCTTGGTAGTTCGACGTTTGATGGAGTTGAGTTTCAAGTAGAGTGGTTGCTCGGGGAGTTGACTGAGATTCTTTGGCCATTGATCATTCTACTCATCAGGAGCATGTGGGTGTCATGCGTGGTGAGCACTTAGAGAGACCACATCTTGAAGGGATTCTACCTTGTGTCACATAGGTGGATATGGGACCCCGGTATCATATGTAGTTGGATTCAGTTATTGCTTGAGGACAAGCAATCTTCCGATAGGGAGGACTATAATGTCCCCATTTTGGGACATTATAACATTACAACATTTCAAAGTGGTATGCCTATTTGAGTAGTCAAATAGGGGTGAAAGAGATTTCACAGATATTGAGGGGTTTATTTGGGCCCAACTTGCATCGTTCATCATTAGGATCCATTCCACATAGCTTAGCTTTAGTTTCATTGCATTCCAATGATTTTCATAATTTTGAGTTATTATGGGTCATATCTTACTTAAATTCACTAAGAAGGTCATAATGGGCATATTACTTGGAGAAACCTCTTAGTGTGATAGCTCATTGGAATCGGGAAGAATAAAACTACAGGATAAGATGATGAGAAGTGACTTTCAGTGGTCAGAGAAGCCATAAGGATGGATAAATCACTTTTTAGAGGTAAAATGGTTAATTAATTAATTAATTAAGTGATTTAATCAAGGAATGATAAAATAAAGTAAAAGTCACTTGGGGGGCAAAGGTCAACAATGAATTAGGGTTTCAGCAGTGAATTAGGGTTTAGAACAACTATAAGAGAAGGGCTAGCAACCTAATTCATCATTATGCAAATTATGACTCGTCATTGAGGAGAAGAGGCGCATCTCAGGAGAGATAGTTCAGTGTATTCCAGGAGGAAGACACCAGTTGCCTGATTTCGGTGTTGAAAGACACACCTTAGTCATCGGGAAGATCATCTAGGTCTTCCATCATTCTTCATTGATTCCACAGTGCTGCCATATTCCGGGTATTATCTAGCCGAGTGTTGTTATTTTATTCAGTCGTAGTTTCTTATTTGTATTCCGGCTAAGATCCTTTGTCTATTGATCTAGTGGAGTATTGTCAGTTTATTCAGCTGCATTTGACCATTTTGTAATCCACAGAGATATCATAATACAAACTTTGTTGTCCTTTGTCGCATTTATTATTTGTATGATCATTTATATACTGTAAAACTTTGATCCTACACACACATTAGCAGTGTTTCCTAGACTAGCCAAGTCAGGAACATTACAGGGTTGCAGGACAGAGATGTCTACAACCAAGGGGAATATCAAGTGGATCTAACACATGAACAACACAACATTCATATATCACTTATTAGCTTAGATCTATTTTGCACATCTACTTATCATATATAAAACAATAATACAATCATAGTATATCGATGACAGAGATAAAATACCAATCACACATAACACAAAATATACGTGGTTCACCCTCTCTCTAGGGCTATGTCCACAGAACTGTGCTTTATAATATGTTAGGATGAAGCATAGAGTTCTTGTCTGCACTCTTAGCTAGTAGATCTCTTCTCTTCTGCTCTCTTTCTCTCCCCTCCCTATGCACCTAGCCGTAGGGTTGATCTTCACACCCAGTTGGATATCTTACAATACCGGAAGGTTCTCACACTCAGTGCTTCTTTATCTCACAAGAGTAATCTCTCACACTAATACCACTTAATCAACAACAATATCGTACCAACCTAAAGTACCAACCCAAACTAGGCCCTCATGACCTTTATTTATACATTACAATCACTTCACCAACATCCTTAGGCCGAAACCTAGGTGTAAAAACCCTAGATACCAAAATCCTGGGTGTCTAAAACCCTAGGTCAACTTGACCCGTGTTTTCCGATCTTTGGTACCCTATCTTTCCTTTATTCTTACGCAATGCTCCAAAGCATCCAACGGTGGCTTTTTCCACTTGTTGAGTTGTCCACGATCCTTCTTTCTTTCTTATCTATCATTGTTGATCTCCTCATCTAACAACTTCCTTTCTCAAACTCCACTCCATCTTTTCTATTCTTTTTCTTACTTCGACCCATTAATAGTCACTGTGTCTTCCAGGAAGTTCACATTTTCCTTTTCTTACTTGATCTTCGCTTGCTTCCATACCCAAGGGACAACAAATATGATATATCCAATGCAAGCAATCAACCAACTGATTGAGAGATTGGACTCCTAATCGGTCTTCAAATATTAGAATGAATAGTGATATAATAAATTGTGACTCAAAATACAGTTGAAACTAATATTTATGGTGCAAAAGTAATACAAAATCTGAGATAACGAAAATCTCCATGTATAATGCCATTGGATCATAAAAATCACCAAGAAGAAAATGTATGCCTCATTTCCTTGTTGATGATTCTCTTTGCCTTCATCATAAGATGGTGTATTATGGAAGTCTTTTCAACATGAAGATCTTGAAATGGATTCATGATTATCATCTCCTTGAACAAAGAACTCAGGAAGTTGGTTCTTTGAAATTTCTAGAGGAACTTGAATATGTGCGTTAAAGTTCGGATCTTGTTCATTGATAGTCAATGAAGAAACAATGTTTTGTTGATGATTTAGAACTTCAAAAGTATCGTTCTAATAAGAAGAATCCTGGGAATTTCTCTGAGCTAATAAGCATCCATATTCTTTTTCAGGTTCTTTAAGAAGCTTCTTTAAAAAATTAAATTTATCCTCTTCACTAAATACATGGTAAGAATCTAAAAAAGAGGATAAAACTAAAGAAGCATTTTCTTCCCATTCATCATAAGAAAACATACCTATCCATTATTTAAAATCTTGAAGAAAAGAAGGGTCTACCACCAGCTCTATTATCTTTGTAAATGAAACAACTGGATCAATAGTTGAACTCACCATGTAGAAGTAATGGAGTCACCAGTAAATATTTAAGCATGGATTCTTCAACCATGTGGAGTCACTGGGTGAATGATAAGCAGTCTAAAGTGTCCAAATTTAGTTCACCATCCAAAGTTAGATCTCCTCGTTGTCGTTCTCCCAGGGAATATATCTTCACTTCCATCCCCGACAACGGTGCCAAAATATGTTAGGGATAGAATTTGCCCCTAGACTACTTATTGCAATGATTTTTATAAATAAGGATGTGTTTTGGGTTTTGAAAGAAGGTGGTTCAGGTAGACTGAAAGAGAAATAATAGGGGAGACAAGCTAAACGCAGATCAATGAAACACCATTGGGCATGGAGTCAAGTAAACACCCTGTTGATCGAAGGAAATCAAATTGCATATCAGATAACAAGTATATATGAAAATGGGTAGAAGAGTAGGGAATAAACAAAAATTAGAATACCCATCAAACAAAGATTCTCTTTGCAAAATGGATGAAAAGGTACTTGAAACAAAACACAAAAATAGTAGGTAGTCATAGAAAAATCTTTACCGCTCAATAATATATTATCCATGGGAAACCATTGATTCTCAATGTCTACAATTCATTCAAGCAAGATGAAAAACAAAGTGTAAAACAAGGAAGATGAAAAACAGAGTGTAAAACAAGGGAAATCACAATATGATAAAACAATTGTCATAGATATTCAATGTCAGAAGCGATCACAGAATAAGATTCCCTAGAGCTTACAATAACACACACTAGATGGCTATCTCATCAAATTCCTTCTCATGCCTCACCCTCTCAGGCCTACTTCACCTATTTCTATTACAAAATTCTATCTTAAATAACAAGATACAATAAACAGATTCTTCCTATCTGCTAGGAAATAATCATAACAATAAACTAAGAATAAAAACAATCTATGATATTATACAAGAAATATGGGACATATTAAGTCAAATGCCTTTCCATCTGTGTCCTTAAAATATGGATATGTGGAACTAATGGATTTACTGCTGAAAATCTAGAAATGATATCTTTGATTGCCATCTGTGCCTAAAAATATGGATCTGGATTCATCTTATTATTTCTTTTAGCCACATGTGTCTATCTATTTTAGAACCCAAAGAAGCATAATCATAAAAGGTATCTAGACTTGTTAATTCATTCGACCCTACCCTATAGATCCTGTAATGAGCATAAGTTTCTATCAAAGATACAAGATACACAAGCCACAAGTCTTCTAGTTTCTCTGCACGTACTAAAGTAGTTGCAAATGTGTCTATGCAAACCACTTGAATGACTACCATAAAAATAATTGTCATACACATCAACATAAAATAATCGGCCTTCATAAGCTTTCTCAACCTGAAATCTATATCCATCAAACTGTAGCCATCTAAGGAAGATCATTTCTTGTTTCCAAGGCATCCTGCCAAGCAGATCCAATTCTGAACTTACATACTAGGAAAATTGCTTGTTGTCACAACCATGGATCGATGCATGAGTCATGGAACTGATATAAGGAAGACTACGCACCAAATTTCCTTCATTAACCTGTTCGAGGAAAATACTGCAAGTCAGTTCTTCTTCCCATCCTTTTCCACTACCTCCTTTGATTATGTACAAGATGAATTCTGTCGTTGCAAATATGTGCCCTCAATGTGATGACTATCAAGAGAATGATGAGAATAGGTTTTGTATTTGTGAATTGTCATTGTTTTTATCTTTGCATCACTCATTGAAGAGACACCAGGGGAATGGTCAGTGCATCATAGTCTAGGTCGTCAAATTCACAGTCAAACAGAGAAACATACAAACTACTGCCTTGCAACTGGCCTCCTTTCAACACATTCATTATTACATTCGCCTCTTCATGTTTCAGCTGAGGAAAAGATTCATTGTAAGCCCAATGGGTGCCATCATGGCTATAGAGTGCAGCCAAAGAGAGGCAATTGCCACATCATATAATTAATGTTTCCTCTTGGAATTGAACATTTAATATCAATCGTTCTCCCATAAATGTGTCTTTCATAACAACATCAAATACTAAAAGATCTGAATGAGTCACAAACCCAAAACCACAAGGGTACCCCTCTAATGTTGCGACTATTCTCCATTTGGAAATTATTTTGATGCGTTGGTTGTTACATCTGAATTGATTATGTGTACTAACCTGTATTGAATATTGGTAGGTGTTGTTTGACCTCAATGATCGATAGGATTAAATGGAGATTGGCCAATATTTTTGCCAAACCTTTTCCTAAATGAACATGGTGTATGTAACAAAAAATTTGAAAGTAAAGTAGTAAACTAACAAGATAAGCCACAATTCTACTCAAGTAACATAAGCAATCTAGATATGGCTCGAAGACGAACATGGTGAAGAATTTGAAGATTTTTGGGAAGTGATATAATGTTTTATGATGGCGCTACAAGAATGCCACTTTTCTAATAGTGTGCCTATCATGACCAAAATTCCAAACTTTAGTACTGTGAATTTGAGTACTAACAGATTCTAAGAAAGTAAAATGTCTAGGATTGATAAAGGATATGGTGGTTTCTCTAGCACAATTACCCATGAAGAGTGTAGTGATGGACATTGTTGTAGTAGAAATTCCCCCAAAGTTTGGTATTCTTCTATCCAGAACTTGGGATAAGAATGTTGGAGGATCATTACAGATGGACCTCACTTATGCCACCATTCCTATGTTTGGAGGTGAACATAGGAGGATATACATAGACGTAAGGTTAACCTACATTGTCAGTGATCATCAGGACCCAAGAAATCACCCAGTTTATGTTGTTGAGGATGAGATTGGATCATTTGTCTTTCATTTAAATGATGATGAACCTAAAATATTAGTTAGACAGTGCAAAGATCATCAATTGATAGGTCAACAAAACAAAGTATGGAAGATGTATTTCAATGTCTCTTCATCAAGGGAAGGATCAGGTGTAGGTATACTCCTTATTTCCCCTTAAAAATAAGTAATAACCCTCTCTTATAAGATGGATTTTGAAACTACTAATAATATAGCTGAATATGAAGCTCTGGTATTGGGACTGAGGACTGCCAAAGACATGGCCATTGATTTTTTAGTTTTTTTTGGTGATTATGAGTTTATCATCAATCAAGTGAGGAAAATCTATCAAACTAATAAACAGAGGTGCAAGCAGTACAAAACCTAGGTATGGGATCCAATCGATAAATTCTTTCTAGAATTCAAAATTTCCTTTATTCACAGAGAACATAATCATAAGGAAGACTCTTTGGCCTTAGCTGGCAGCACTTTCAGGCCTCCCATTGGCCCAAATATCAAATATCAGGTGGAGATCATACATAGAACAAACATACTAGACAACGTAAAATATTGGTAGGTCTTTAGTGATGATCTAGAGTTGTAGAGATTTCTACACACCATTGATGAATTCTCCAATATCTCAATTGATCAAAAGGGTCAAGAAGGTGAAGATAATGAATTGGAAGATCAACAAGAATCTCCTCTGTTGAAGAAAGTGGTTGGTCATAATATTGTGGAGCTGAAAACCAAACTATTCCAAAGGACTAGTGCCTTTGGAAATGTTGTTTGGCAGTAATGATGTTTACAATGGAGCTGTCATGCAGAGTCAAGACGAAGAGGAGACAAATTGCAATATTGGGACCACTAAGAATCCCAAGATCATCAAGTTGTCCAAAGCATTAGTTGTAGAACAAAAATACAGATATGTTAGTCTCATTAAAAGGTTTGCTGACACTTTTTCACGGTCCTATGAAGATTTGAAGAGATTTGACATTGACATCATCTAGCATAAGATCCCTCTAAAGGATGGCTCCAAGCCATTCAAACAGAAGATTTGACAGTTTAATCCCATGTTAATGACCATAATTGAGAAAGAGATGAAAATAATGTTGGATGCCAATATTATTGTACCATTGAGGTACTCAAGCTGGGCGTCCAACTTAGTACTTGTAAGGAAGAAAGGTGGTGAGATACGCTTATGTGTTGACTTCATAAATCTCAACAAGTGTTCTCTGAAGGACAATTATCCCCTTCGCAAGATGGATCATATTTTACAAAGGGTGGTAGGTGCACACAGAATTTCCTTGCTATATGGATACTCTGGTTATAATGAGATAGCAGTGTATGAGGGGGATAAGAAAAAAAAAACATTCACCACCCCATGGGGAACATTCGTGTATGACAATATGCCCTTTGGGATAATGAATGCAGGGGCCACTTTTTAGAGGGCCATGGAAATAGATTTTGTGGGGGAGAAAGAAAAATTTTAGGTTATATACTTGGATGACATAACCATTTTCTCCAAGTCTGATGATGAACATTTGCAGCACCTGGAGCAGGTTTTCCAGAAATGCAGGAGATATGGAATATCCATGAATTCTAGAAAGTCACACTTTTCCATGCCATAGGGAAAGCTCATGGGCCACATCATATCATCAAGAGGTATAAAATTTGATCCAAAGAGGGTTTGTGCCATTCAATAAATTGATATCCCCATAAATAAAAAGGTTGTCCAGTCTTTTATTGGTAATATAAACTTCCTGAGACATTTTGTGCCTAATTTTGCTGAAATTCTAAAGCCTATTACTAACATGTTGAAAAAAGATGTTGTGATAAATTGGTCCTTGGAGGAAAAATCATATTTCCAAACAATCAAGCAAGATTTAGTTGAATCCCCTGTGTTAGTCAATATAGACTATACACAATATTTCTTCATATGCTCCTTTGCTTCATAATAAACCATTGTTGTTGTATTACTACAGAAAAATGAAGAAGGGCACGAACAACCCATAGTAGTTTTCAGCAGAGCTCTCAGAGATGCTGAGCTAAAGTATGATATATTAGAAAAGTAGGCCTATGCATTGGTCAAATCCCTCAAAGCCTTTAGGGTTTATGTGCTACATTCTAGAATAATATCCTTTGTTCCTAGTAGCAGTGTTAAAAAGATTCTAGTCCTGCCAGATAGTGAGGGGAGAAGGGGAAAATGGATTGTCAAACTGTTGGAGTATGACCTGCACATAAATCCCACCAAGATGGTCAAGGGGAAAGGACTGGCCAAATTGGTATCAGAATCAAATTGTAAGGTGCTAGAATTGCATCAAATCTTCACCCAATCATATTCACCCATCATACAACCTGGAAAAGACAACTTACAGGTATTTGAAAACTACTCCTCTTCACCTTGGTATAAAAACATCATCTATTTTTCACATCATTTTGAAATTCCACTAGATGTGAAGAAGACAAAGTCCAAGTCTCTCAAATTGAAAGCCATCAAATTCTTCATCTCAAGCTAGAACCTGTATTGGAGAGATTATGTTAGCATATTGTTAGAATTCCTTGATGAAAATGAGGCCAAAAAAGTCATAACAGAAATGCACACAAGAGCATGTGGAGGACACCAGCATTGGAAGGCCACAACTCTCAATATCCTAAGGGAAGGGTACTATTGACCCACCCTTTTCTCATATTTTTTTTCTACTTTCAAGGTCTACAATGAGTGCCAAATTTTTGTAGGAAAGTAGAAGTTACTATCACTTCCCCTAAAGCCTATTACTATTGGTGGTCCATTTGAACAATGGGGGTTAGACTTAATAGGAGAAATAAATCCACCCTCCAGTGGACAGCACAGGTGGATCCTCACTGCCACCGATTACTTCACCAAGTGGATTGAGGTTGTTCCCACGAGGAATGCCACTGACAAGGTGATTATTAATTTCATGGAAACTAATATTTTTGCAAGACTTAGTTTCCCCAACAAGCTCGTAACAAACAATTCCCAAGCATTCAAGTCCAAAGCCATGATTTACTTATGCAGTAGTCATAAAATTTCCTTGACGCATTCCACATCCTATTATCCTCAGGGGAATGGTCTGGCGGATTCATCAAATAAAACTCTCATCAGGATTATCAAAAAATTATTGACTGAAAACAAGAAAGCCTGGGACTCCAAACTTAAGTATGCTTTGTGGGATGACAGAATCAACACCAAGAGATATTTGGGAATCTCACCATTCCATCTTGTTTATGGCATAGATGTTATTTCTCCCACTCAACTTGGTATACCAGTCTTAAAGTTATTACAGGAAGAGATGGAGGAGCCCAATGACATCTAAAGAAGAATATTCCAGATTTTAGAGGTTCAACAAAGGAGATAAGCATTGCATCAGAGGACTGAAGCATACCATAGCAAGATCAAATCAACCTTTGACAATAAAACCAAGAAGGATATTCTTTAGAAAGGTGACCAAGTCTTGAGGTGGGATACTAGAAGGGATGACAAGTCCAAGCATGGTAAATTTGACAACCTTTGTTTTGGCCCTTTCAACATGGTTGAGGTGCTAGAAAATAATACCTTTATCTCACACAACTTGAATGATGTATAGATATTTGGAGGCGCGGTAAATGGGCACTTCCTGAAACACTATTTTGTTTAAAGATGAGGGAAGGTCCCTCTTGTACCATAGATTCTTTCCTTTGATTATCATTTCTGGTTAGTTAGGGGTGTGTTGAATAAATCACGTCATTCAAGCATTTCCTTTTCAGTTCATTTATAGAGGTGATCGACAATAAGAATCCACATCCCAACAAAGGCACTAGGGTGCATTTTTAGTTTTCAGTCCAATAAAAGGCATGGATGAGACACAGTAGCATATGTACAGGGCTGGCAGACAGAAACATAGGTAAGTGCTTGAAGGTAAGAAAAATTATGTAAGCCTGATGGATAAGGCACCGATCTACAATTCTTAGCACCTCATAGGGACAAGCTATCCCTAGTTGGATCCAATGTTGGAACCTATGTCTTCACCCCTATCCTTTTCTCATTCTACCCTATCCATCCATCATGCTGAGATTTGTTGTTGCTCGTTTAACCTTTCCTCCACTTTCATTTTCATGGCCCTTGTTCGCCTTTTGCATTGTTGCACCATAAATTTTTATTGATTGAAAGATAATAACATATCTAGTATGATTTCAGACACTTGTCATTGTATTCACCACTAATGAATTCCATGCAGTTCCACCAAGTTTTATCTATGTAGGAGACAACCAGGGTCGATAAATCCATTAAAATATCAGTAAGCTTTCGCAGGGAACTAGGAAAATATGAACATTCCACATTGGCCCCTAGACACGAGCAGACAAAATGTTGACATCATCAATGGTCAAGATCTGGCCTTCAATCCTGATCGACATCTCCTATGGATTTCGAGATTACATGAGGGGAAAAGACATTTTTTCGCAGGGAGCCTAAACCCCACGCTAATCTCCA
>ML800380.1:29184-42923 GCA_009831015.1 Picea engelmannii
CCCCCTCCGGGATCTTGCTAGATTTCCTCCCGATACCATTTCTTTCACCACCCAACACTTGTCTCCCACTCATATTACACCAAAATACTCCCTCTAATGTTACCACTAGACACTTGTCCTCCACTCACCTCCTAGCATATCTACTACCCCCTCTCTCTACACGCCACATGTATCCTTCAGAACACGTTGCCAAATCCATACTCTCGATACCTCCATCATATCCACACCTCCTCTCATCTTTTGAAACCTGTCTTCATAGGTCATCTACCCTCACCTCCACGTCTCCCTTCTTGACCATTGGGTCATCAACCATTCTATCAAAGCTATTCACAGGTACAGATGGTAGCTGATGGGGTAGATGCAAAGTGCGCTTGGCTGTCGGAAGCTCTATAATATAAGAGAACATGGAGATTGTCCCAGTTCAATGCAACTAGTTCCAGAATGCTTAAGAAGGCTACCTTCTTCCTCGAGTAGATAGCTGCTGATACAACTAGTTGTCTTCAGTGGCCTCCATCTCGCGGGCATGTAATCATTCAAATGTAGAAATATGTTATGCCACTCCGAGTATTTTTCTTCCAAATATCAGTTCGGTCAGCACATGCAGTCTCATTTTGAGTAGCAGTTCCAGTTGTGTCATTACAACACTCTTTTAGATTAAATAACAAGTGGCCTTCTATGTGTTAGAAGAACCACTTGTTACTGGTTAATCCCAGTGTGGAGTTCTCATGTTGAACTCCCTGCAATGTCAGTTATATTAGTCAGTCTGTCATACAATCATTAATCTAGAATTAAGTCTCATTCCCCTAAGGGCGAGAGCCTTTGCATCTCTTTTAAATAGGTAGTTTTTGGATATTTTAAGGGTCATATTTTTTGGGGGAAAAATATTAATACATCAGCTTGGCTGAAAAGGTTCTACATATGGATTAAAGTATCTACCCGGTGAATACGCTATGGATGACAGTGTTTGTTTTATAATCTGTGTGTGTCTTATCATGAATACAATCTTGATTGGTGTTGAGCACTTTTCTTTCCTTTTCAAGCTATTGCCTAAACTTGTCTTTATTAACATGCAACCTATGATTATAGTTAGGCCTTGGTGAATTCTAGTTTTTCTTGAAACCTATGGGAATGATTGCATTCTAATACATGTTTTATGCATGAAATATTATTTTATGCATCATACTTCTTGCAGCAGGCTACTCATTGAGTGGTGTGTTGTTTTCCTCTGCTTTTACCCTCTATTTTTCAATGTTTTTCATTAGCGTTCCATGATCTAAGGAGTAACTTCATCCTTGTCCCATTCAAACCCAACCTTGAGGTTGTACTGGTAAAAACAACCTTCTAAACTGACCACCCATAAACAACAAATCATTATTCTAAAAACTGATAGGTGGCCTAGCTCTGCCCTTTTAGTAGTCAGGTGCAGACCTTAGGACCAACAGGCTTACAAACCTACACTGGGGTAGTGTACCATATTGCATTGGGGTTACCAACCTCCATTGGGGTAGCATACTAGCCTATGTTGGGGTTACCAACCTACGCTGGGGTAGCGTACCAGCTTGCATTGGGGTTACCAACTTGTTTCGGGGTAGAATACTCTAATGAGGATCTCATCACTTCCCTCTACTATGGATCACATCACTTCCTTCTTTTGGGGAACACATCATTTCCCTCTACTGGGGATCACACCTCACTAATGCAGAAAACAATCACTTCTCACCATGGGAGAAATCTTTTTGGATCACTCCAAGCTTGTCTCTAAAGTACTTGAACTTAAATATGGACAGGAGCTTGGTCAAAACATATGTTTCCTTTTCATCAGTGAAAATATACTAGAGATTTACTTCTCCCTTCTGTACCATGTCCCAGACATAGTGGTACCTCATCGCGATATGATTGGACCTATCATGACACACTAGGTTCTTTGGCAACTTTATGCAACTCTCGTTGTCACAAAAGATACAAGTCTCCTCCAAATTGATATCAAATAATCATGTAATCAATTTTTGAAGCTGCACTCCTTCACCAAAAGATGAACATGCTGCTACATACTTTTCCTCTGCAGAACTGAGCTCCATCTAGGCCTTCTTCTCACTAAGTCATGAGATCACAACTGATCCCATACTAAAAAAAAATATGGATATACTTTTTCGTTCTCTAGCACTTCCTACCCAATCTGAGTCTCACACTTCGAGATATATCTGGTTCCATAATCTATTTTTACCCTTTATGTACCTCATCACATATTTTTCCATAATTAGGTGAACATGTCTTTCACCACAAAACATATATATGTTCTCATGTTCTTCGAACCACATCTCATTGTACCAACTTGGTACACTTTCTTAGTCACAACTCAATCAACACAATTGTGTGTTGGCACGTTGGATTTATGTTCTTTCTATAAATAATTGTTTGTCTTACTATTAGAGAGTATGTCCTCTACTCTCTCTGCAATTCTTCCTTCTGGAACTGGGACTCTGCACCTATAGCTTCCTTTTAAGAAATTGAGAATGACTACTCCGTTCTCATAATATCTTCTGAAATATCTACTTGATAACAAATTCATTTTCTCCCTTTGAATATCATATTGCACCAACTTATTTTAATGGAACATGGTTGTTATATATATACTTCTTATGATTACTGGAGCAAGTGTATCATAATATTCTTCTTCCTCTTGCTGGGATAATCCTCTAGACACCAATCAAGATTTGCATATCTCTATGAATAGTCCTTAGGAGGTTGGTCCTAATTACTGGAACATGATGACTGACTCCCTATGAACTCTATCTCCTTCTGAGATGGTACTTGGTGGGGCTACCTACCTCTCCATTGGTGGAGCCATATTCTCCTCATGATATGGATATTCAATGCTACATGGATTTGCATCTTGCAAAGTTTCATGGGACCATGTTGGTATTCTTCCTGATTACTGCAACGATTTTGGGTAGGCCCTTCTGGATCCACTTATATTTCCTGATGATCTGAAGAGTGATCAATATGCACCACCTAGCATTAGAGGTAAATCAACCTCAAATATAGAGACTTTCATACTTCCTCCCTCTGAGCCTTGACATCCTCTAAGTCTACAACATTCTTAGAGTCTTTGGAAGATATACTTGGTGTTTGGTTACCAATTCTTAATATAAAAAGCTGAGTCTGACTTTAAATGAATTTTTCTTCCTGTTAAGGTATATTCATTATCCATTGACCAAATATTCTCATTGAGAAATTGAAAAACACTGTGATTTCTATTCTAATGTGCTCGTTTTACCATAGACAATGTCATATCATTGTCACCCAACCATAGGAATTTATATATGCCACCCCCGAGAACATAAACTATTTCTTGATCATTTTAAATGAGACCTTCTTGGATTCTCGTACCATGGATAATGATCCAACAGATAAGATTAAAAAAAGATTAAAATCTAATGTTAATAAAATTAAAACTGAAATCAAATATGAAGGGTGCATATTTGTACTTCCTGAAGTTTTAATGTGGAAAGAAAGAAGATACAACTATTAATACCACTTGATATGAATCAAGTGCTTCATAAGTGCTAATTCCTATATCACAGAAGATATAGTTCATCTCGATCATTTTCTTTTGTTCTTTTCCGATTAGGTTCATCTTTTCCTCTGAAAAGGGAATGATACCTTTTAAAATTCTTGGTTTTATCTTGGTCTTTTTCTTGGGGACAATTTCTTGCAACATGTCCCATCTTCTGGAAAATTAAGGATCTGAATCTTGAGAGATATTTATGAGAATCTTGTCCTTTATGAGGTTTCTGAAATATTTTGTGAGAGTGAACTTCTTTCTTATTCTTTCCTTCTCTTACACAAGTTTTTAGAACTTGATCTTCATGGATTTCTATATTTTCCTTTATTTCCTATAATATGGCTTCTTCTTGAGTAAATTCTTCCCATAATCTGCTAAATTTAGTTAAATTTATTCCATATAAGATTCCTTGGATGAAGGATTCCCAAGAATTTGGGAGACCATTGAATGTGGTCATCATTAACTCAACTTCTTCGACTAAGTGTCCAGTAGCTTCCAATTGTTCTTTAATCTGGGACACTCTTGTGAAGTAAGATTGTATGGTTTCTGAATTTTTCATCTTCACATTCTTGAGTTGTGTCCTCAAGGTCATTTTCCAGTTGATGTTCTTTCCTTCAATTAGATTTGATAAGGAATCCATCATTTTATTTTGGGTTTTTAATGTTGAAATATAAGGAATCAAATACTCCTTTATGGAATCGGAAATGATCCTCTTTTCTTTGATCAGATCCTTCTTATATTTGTATTTGGCCTCATCTCCCTTTGGATATTCAATATCTTGTTCAATAAAACTTACAAGGTAATTCTCTTCTAGAATGAGCATCACTCTGTACTTCCATGCTCGGAAGTCATCAACTCCTTCAAGATTTATGTCAAGATTGGTACTAGTAGTCATCCTTCTCGGAACAAGTAAACAAAAAATAAGTTTTCAAGATATGGATCTAGTCCTTACTAGAGAGTTTTTATGAACCAAGATGATTTTTTTATAGGAACTATAACAACTGCAACCAGATGTCCATATCTAGGGTTTATGAGAAAACCCTAATTTTTCAAATTTTGGAGTTTCAAATTCTAGTCTAGGGAAGTGATGCACCTTGCTTGGGAAAGCTTATAGGTGATCTTAGATTAACCAACATCCTCCAACAAAGGTAAAAAAGTCACTCTTAGGGTTTATGTAGAAACCCCAATTATGCAACAACTTCAAAAATAAAATTTGAATTTTGGATAGGGTGCACTAAGGCTAACCACTTCTTCATAAACTATGAGTTGGTCTCTTTCAAACCTACTCTGATACCATGTTGATACTTTTCTTATGCATCTAATGGTTATAGTTATTCTTTGTTATTACAATCATTTAGCACATTAAATTCATATATAATATCATCGAAAGAGAGAAAATAATAGAAACAATATAGACACAAATATTATCTTAGGAAACCCTCTAGGGGAAGAGAACCCAACAAACTTCCTCAATATAGAATAGCCAACCAAGAAAAATGTTTCTCTCCAAGAGAGAACTAATAAATTAGAACATCCTCCTCTAACCCTTCACTAGGAAAGAGTAGTGCACCACTTAATCAAGATGTATCCAAGAGATAGACCAAAACCCTCCTCAGCGTCACACCTAGTTGTAAAAGCTTTTTCCTCCAAGACTTGTGCACTTTTCCTCTTTACTGTAGAGCTTATGAGTGTGTGTACAAGTGAGGTGCTAGCCTCCATTATAAATAGTAGTATAGCCTCCCTAAATTAGGTTTGGGCCTACTTGTCACTTTACCCTTTTAATTTGCATTTAATTGTTAAGGAACAATAGGGTTGATTTTTATAAAGGTACAATAGGGTTGTCTTAATAAATATAATATAATAACATTCCCTATGGTTTGTCTTGGTCAAATACAATAAGGATATCTTCTGAAGCTAAAAAATATTCAATAGGAAGGAGGTTACAACCCCCTTTCCTTACACCTTCCAACCACCCTGAGGTATAAATGAGAAATGTAGACAACCTATCACTATCATTGATTCAATCATTGCCACTATCACTCTGTCACTGTCAACTTGTAGAAACACTCTATCACAACTTGTACCAACCTTCTTCAAATCTTTCCTATATATCTATGACCTATATACTTTGCAACACATGGGTATCCATGCCCTTCTTAACTGCAAACCACATATGTCAGCGTCTATTCTTACCACAACTCACAAACTACCACAAACTCACCTAGTTTCACTGTCATTGTCTTTGCTTCTGTCAAACTGTCACTGTAATCCTGATACTCAAAAATTGTCACTATGATTTCATCAACCGGATTATATATATTTACCAAATCCACTCAACCATATGCACAATATCACCAAGATTTGCATCAACCAATACTACTCACACATAAACTATATGTACTATGCCATATCATCCATAAACTAAGTTCCAACAATACTACCAACAAGTGCCTCCAACAATGTACCAATCATGTGTCAGCTACATATCAACTATGAATCATCAAGGTATACCAACATCATCAACTATATGTCCCAACATGTACCCAACATGTAGCTCAACCATATACCAAAGACATATACCATCAAAATTTCTCTAGCAATACATCACATTGTCCATAACCAAATACCATAAGACCTCACTTTAAACCATGTACCAAAAACCTCATTGTTATGCAACATCAAACATGTATTAACCATATACAAATATCACTAACAAAGACCTCTCACAATGTGCACAAGATATACCAATAAAACTCACACATGCACCAACAATATTCTCCAATAGATCCACCTCAAAAAAATTACTACAATAGATACCATACCTCCAAGAGAGCATATACCAAATCTCACAAAGTCACGCCTCAAGCATGCTCCACAACATCATTAAGGTACAATCTCAAAACATAACCATGAAAATACCTTTAACTCCGTAGTATCCTTGTTGTATCTGATCTCTGACAAACATATCTACAGTCTCTCCTCAGATCCTACAACCTAGAATAAGCATCTTCCTCCTTGCGCTTTCTACAGAGCTGTGCATTTCCCTTTCTACAACTCATGGGTATCCCTGATTTTCTGCACTATGGCCCATAGATGTTCACACCCTAACTTATCTGCAGCTCACAGATGAACTCAAGGAGTTTTCATTTTATGTTATTTAATTTTTTTATTATTATTATATATTATATGTACAAAAGAAAGCATTCTAACTTTTTGGTGAGATCCATTATATTAATTTGTGCTTCTTCAAATGTGGATATAGAGCATCAGTGAGACCAACAAGAATTCAATGCCATATTCATCGAGGCATAGAGGAGTTTGGGCCTATATAGGATTCAATGAGGACTCTACGAAGCATGGGAAGGAACTAAGAGGACCTGACACATTCGATCTGCATGGATACTATAGATGACCTACCCATAGGGATCCAACATCACAAAGTAGGAGTAACTAATACATGGGTATCTATGTTCTAGCGTCCATCGAACATCGTACTTTGTTATGGAAGGGTTCACCATCCTCATGCCTATACTATTATGTTCCTAGAGAACCATTTTGTATTGATGTATATTCGGGGCTAGTAGCCCAAATTTTGTACCATGGACCTCTTTTTTGGACACATATATATATATATATATATATATANCTTTTTGTGCGTTGACTTTTTTTTTTTACTTGAAACTATCAAATATTTACATGTGTGAAATGTGTTCTTATGTGATTAATGAGACAAATGTCAATCTAAAATATAAATAGTGTAGGCATCAACTACTAGATTAACACGCCTAGGAACATTCTCATAAGTAATGAATTCAAATGATCATTCCAAAAGATGTATCATAAGGAAAAAATGCAATAATATCGAATTGTGGACCCAGTAAAGACCATTCAACTGCGAAACCACCAGCTGAGAGTATAAAAACACATGAAGGCATCAAATTTCATGTGAAAAATCATATCATAAAATCTCGATAACAAAAAATATATTCAGCAACATTGCTGGTAGTTTCTCCAAGACACAAGACACTAGTTGGATAGTGGGAAAATAAATCACCTAAGATGCGGAAGACAAGTTATGAGAATGGAGACTAGAACCATACATGTATCCAATTTAAACTGATGATTCCTCGGGTATCTTCCACACAGCAGAAGCACAGAATCACTAATGCGCAAAGACACAAAACTGCTAAGCAAAACTATGTACAAAAATAATTTGCTTTTACAAAAGGACTAGAACTCGAGTTGTGAGGCTCAAAAATAGTACTTTTTAACGTAGAGACCATTTATGGGCTTCGACAATGCATTCCCCTCAAAATCAACTACCTCATAATATCCTTTCTCCAACACCTATCGAAGGATATAAGGACCGTACCACATTGGGTTGAACTTCCCTTCCCCCAGGGCATCCTTATCCTAGTCATAAACTAAGACAAGCTATCCTTCGGAGAAAACCCTAGGATGAACATAATTTTCATACTGATACTTGAGTCTTTTCTTATGTGCTTCATTCACCATTGCCGCATCTCGACATTGCTCATCAATTTGTTCAAGGTAAACAATATGTTCTTTAAGTTGATTCATATCTAGGAGGAGATGGATAGCGATATTAAGAGAAGAGATTTCACACTCAAATGGAAAGACTACCTCAACTTGATGGATGAGTTGAAAATTCAAGAAACTTGTTGCGGTCTTAAATAAGGTTCGGTAAGCCCATAATGCCAGATATAGCATCAAGTGCCAATTCTTTCTAGTTGAGTTGACCAATCTTCTCAATATCATTTTTAAATATTTGTTGATGGCTTCAACCTGACCGTTAGCGCAAGGATACTAGGGAGACAAGTGTTGTTGCCTAAAACCATGTTTTCATGCTAATTCCAACATCATGCGATTATTAAAGTGACTTCCATGGTTAGTGACAATATCCCTCAGAACCCAAACCTAGTGATAACCTGATTAAAACAAAAATCATTGTAGTTTCTCCATGATTCACAAATGTTGACATGGATTTGTCCCACTTAGTGAAGTAGTCCATGAACACTATAATGTAATGATGCCCATTAGACAAAGTTGGGTGGCATGTCATAAAATCTACCCCCCATTTGGCGAAGGTGTCAACAGTAATGAAAATAAACATGGGAGCAGGGTGCATGCACATATTCTTTGTAAAAAATTGACAAGGATCTCATATCTTGACCACCTCAATACAATCCTTAAAGATCATAGGCTAGAAATATCTAGCGTGAAAAATATTTTGGGCTATTTCCAACCTTGATATATGACTACCACATGATCCACTATGAAAGTCGTTTAATACTACTTCGGTCTCTTCATGAGTGAGGTAACAATGGAGTATCAATTTTATCCCTCATCGATACAATGCGTCAACAATAGTGAGATAGTTTTTATCCATATAACGAATCCATCATCGCTCATCTCCTAAATAATACAATGGAAAATTCAAATTATGGAGACATATTAGAAGATCTTTGTACAAAGAGTCAAACGAAGATATGAGGAAGATGTTATCATAAGGGAACTATTTGATGACCTCTCCCTCCTCATTCTCAACTAGAAACTCTGACATTAATTCAGATAAGACCAAATATTTCTTAGAGTTGGTTGAGGAAAAATCCAAGTCGAATTCTTGAAGCCCACAATCCATTTGTTGTACTTCTCACTAAAAATTCACTGAGTCAAACCATATTGAGATTGATTTACATTGGCGACGATGGTTGTCCTTCACAACATAATATAATTACAAATATGTTGGACAACATGAAATGTTGCCAAGGACTATTTCTCTACATGAGAGTACTTAAGCTTGGGACCTTAAAAAGCGTGAATCAAGTAGTATATGACGTTTACTTGGATCTCATCATATTCTTATACCACAACCATGCCAATCGAGGATTTAGATTCCACAAAATATAACAAAAATTCTCAATTATAGTCAGGGGGAGTGAAAAAAGGATTCAAAACTAAGGATTTATTTAATGCGTCGAAATAACATTGTGTCACTTCATCCCAACATAATGGGGCCCCCTTATTCAAAAGGCACATGAATCCTTTCGTGATATTGGCATAGTCAGGAAACATTTCCTTGTAGGATTTGAAGTTGTTGTATTGTACACGGGGGAGGCAACTGAGTGATTTCCTCAACCTTTAAGGGGTCAACCATGATCCCCTTTGTCGAAACGATGAATCCCAAAAGACATCCAAAAGTCACTCAAAAAATTTACTTATGCGGATTCAATCAGATTCGGTAGTAACGACACCTTTCGAAAACAAGGCGGAGTTGTAACAAATGTTTATCTATTTTTTGTGAATGAACTGTAAGATAATCCAAATAGGCCTCAACTATGTACTTCAAATCATGGAAGGAAATCATCATGGCCCACTGAAACATAGCAGTAGCACCAGTGTTTTTAAGGCCAAAAGGCATCTTTTTATAAGTGAAAGTTCCCCAAGGACAAATGAAAGATGTATTTTTTTGGTATTCTATTTGGATCTCAATCTGGTTATAACCTGAAAAACCATCCATAAATGAAAATATTTCACTTCATGTGCACTTGTCTAAAATATGATCGATAAATGGAGTGAGGAAGTTATCTTTTGGAAAAGATTTATTCAAGTCTTGGAAATCCATACATACATGACTCATGCCATGCTTGTTATAAACTAGAACTAGGTTGGAAACCCATTCCGTCAAAGGCACTAGATAGATGAAGCCATATTTGAGCAACTTCTCTACCTCGGCTTTGATCGTTGTTTCCTTCTTAGGATTTACTGGTCATAACATTTATCAAACTTGTTTGACATTCTCATAGGTTTGAATCTTGTGTTGAACTATATCAGGATGTATTCTAGGAATATCCTCGTACGACCAAACAAAAAAATATCTAAACTCTTTAAAAAGCATCATGTATTGACAAATGTTGTCTTGAGAGCATTCCTCTCCATTGAATAAATTTTCAACGATGTAAGGGTTCTTATAAAGGTTAATAGGGACAATTTTTGATATATTTTCCATGTCCCCTTCATCGTAGACACTAGGTCTAGCCAAAGGTTCCATCGCCCAATAAAAATTCCTACTCACAACTAACTTAAATTCTCCCTTTTCCATACAACTGATCTCGGGAAAGAAATATGATCTGTGATGCATATCCTCCTAAGGCCTTTCAGCTCCATTCATTGCCTCAATGATAGCTTTTTCTGACGGTAATATAGTGTCAATACAGTCTTGGGAATTTGAATAATTTTGAGCCCAAATAGGCTCTAGAAAAAGATCATCCTCCTATTTCAAAGAGGAGTTTGATCAGGGTCTGCAGTGGCCTGCTGAATGGATTCGTAAGCGACCTCAGTTGTGGAAAAAGGTACGACCATACCAATGTTAATTCATTTTTTTCCCACACTAAACGGTGAGGGTAGTGTCCATGGATCATGTAAATATGATTTTCTAAACGAAGAAACTCCCAAAGAGAAATACAGTGGACTTGGATTTTGATATCCGATTGGGGTAGATTGAAGATATGAAATTGGTGCAGAAAAATCAAAACATCCCATGAGAGAAAGATACATCCCACAACCAATACTCTCAATTGTTGACTAATAGTTTTCGATCCATGGAACTATGGATCCTAGGTTAGTCGCGGCCTTGAAAATGTTGGAAGCCACCTGGTCCAAGGTTACAATCATTCCCTCACGGGGAAAACATATAATGTGAAACAATGACGAGATGACAACTACCATGGCATAATACAAACTCCTCCCAAGTAACAAGTTATAGTTGAGTGGCGCATTGACTACTTCAACCTCCACATAGATAGATTTTCCTCCTAAATTGACCATACAAGAAGAATAAATACCATTGGATTGGAATGATCGTCCAACGAAAGTCGTCAAGAGAGTCAGATAAGGGGTAATCTATGGAGAACTAATATATTTCTAGCAAGACAAAGACATTATGCATGTTGAATCCTCTTCATGAAAAATAGTCCTATGGATGAGATGATTATAATAAGTGACGTTTATCTAGAAGGCCAAATGATAGGGAATACGAGCTTGACATCATTGGCATCAAACTTCATCATGAGCTGACTAGCAGAATCAATGGCTCCTATCACAGACAACAACGCAGCACGTTGTGCAAGGAAACTTTGGATAACTTCCAAAGCAGAAATTGTACACAGGGTTTGAGACAAATACTCGACGATAGAATAATTGGGGGTGACTCTCACATTATGGTTGTGCATTTTCCATTTGTATACACCCTTATGTATGCTCGACGTTGTCTCTTTTTCAGGTTTCTCTATGCGTAGAGGCGCATGATCTTTTGAAGCCTTTTTTCCTTTGTCTGTCGACTCTAGGTTACTATAATTACAATTTCAAGTTTGAAAGTTGATGGACTCTAGCTTCATATGACTAATAATTATCATGAATCCATTGTGTCCATTTGTATGGGTGCATTTGGTGTGCCCCCTACTAGTTGAAGTTGGAAGAACCACCCTGCAATTTCTTCCCTTACGGGAAAGGGTTTTTAAATACATTAAGTTGTTGTTGTTGTTTTAACTTAATAAGGTGTTTGTATTCTTCCATTTGTGGGCATTGATGTGTAATATGATCATCCCCACAAATATTACAAGGGAACTTCACCTTCCTTTTTTCATCTTTTTCCCTCTCAGCATTCTTATCATATTTCTTATTATTTTCCCCACCACCTTTCTTACCCTTTATTTTCTTGTCCCTGGGATGCCTAGGGCCCTTTTGAGTCTTCGAGTGCACAAAATGCACATCCGATGACTGAGTGGCATGGGTAGTCGATCCAGGGGATGAACCAACTACATGTTATTGGATAGCCAAGTTCTGCATCTGGTTTATGACTAGATTTTTGGATTTACTTTGTGTGGAACCCATGATGCCATCGACATGTGGATATGACTTTTGATTTTCCAATTTGAGAGTAGAACTTGGCACATCTGGAATAATCTCATAGAGCATTACATATTGATTGTAAATAATCTTTTACTGTTGCGCCCTAAAAATCACATGCTCTTTTGAAAACACTCCCAGTTGTAATGTCCTTTGAAATGTATAGGAGTAAGGATTTCAAGAACCACTCAAGGATAAACTATGATGGAACTGTTGCTTTTATCAATCTGTTCCATTTCCTCCATTCCTAAATGTGATAAGAAATGTGCATATCCTTGTCATGTTCAAAGTTGGCTAGCAGTTTTGTATCAGCATCATACCAAAGGGGGAGTTGGAATTGGTTAAGGAGCACCATTGCTAAATCACCAAACATCACATATTTTTCCCTTTGCAGTTATATGTACCACTTGGTAGTGCCTCTTGTGAGAGTGCATTGGAAAATACGAAAGCGAATCGAGTCACCATTCAGTGAATTAGACAAACACCACAAATGGAATTTCATCGTGTGGTCCTGTGAATATTCACTACTTTTCCCTTCAAATTTGTGTATGTATGAAGGTAACTTGGTTCATACCATAGGAAAGATAGGATGATGGTATATAGGGTCATTCATCAAATTATATAGGTCTGGAAAATGCAACATTTCCATAAATGGTATCATAGGCTGCAATATCGATTGATTATCAGCCTGAATAGAGGACCCTCGATTGTAACTGGAACCAGGTTGCTATAAAGAGTTCACGGAATGACCAAGGATTTGGATAAAACATTTTTGACCCTATTGGAATGGAGGAAACCCTCCACCCATCTGGTTCCTGAAAGGAAAACTGAGGTTGCCTCTAGTGTACCCCCCTTTACTAGGAAAGACTTAGGGCATGGGGTTAAACTGATTAGAAAAGGGGTTTCCCCCTTGCAAAATCCCTTGTGTGGGATTCTGCTAGCCTTGGAGAGGGGTTCCCCCAAACAACTTCCTCTACGAGGTGAAATGTCATTGCATGGGACCAAATTGACCTTTGAAGGGGTTTTCCCCTGCCAAAAATAAAGATGAGGTGAAAGGGTTACTCTTGAACCCACCATACAGTGTGAATGGGGTAAAAGTGGATGGAATACTGTTAAGGTCCTAACCCGCACATAGGTAGATCAATGTATTCGGATGTAATAAAGGTCAATATTAATAAGACCTTTCAATAAAATAGAATAAGGCGGATGTAAGAAGACCTAATAGAAGCTTCCGCTTCTAGAAGGA
>ML800380.1:48146-62525 GCA_009831015.1 Picea engelmannii
TTGGAGGTTTCCCCCTCGAAGAGGCCTGTGAACATTGCTATCTGATTCAAAGTGTTATTTCTGTTGCTATTTCGTATATCATTTCTGTGTATTGTGAAGATTATGCTAGATATTTTACTGTTATTTTGTCATTTCTAGCATTTTGTTTCTGTTCTGCATATTTTATATATCTGGTATCTTGCAAATACTAGCAGACATAATGCACTAGCCATAGAATTGCTTCATCCCCAGGCAGGTTTAGGGATGGAATATGGGAAATCCCTGGTGCTGACAAATGGGGACGTTGGAGGAATATGATATTTTCCCCAAGGAAACTATTGGTAAGGATCAGAAGTTCTCCCTAAACCAATAAACGACCCTTGGGACATCGACTAAGAAGCAACCACCATGTTTATCATGTCCATCGATGACATACTATACAATTTATTTTTTTTTGTTTATGGTAGAGATGGAGTTTCACTCATCGCTTGAGTGGTACCAATGACCAACAAAGAAATTTTGTTGGTCAGAATGACTCCATTTGGATAACTAACAATAGTCATTTGAGTAGACACACTGGGAGGAAAGATCCCTCCAGTGACAATCATTGTGGTGAGAGTTACAGGCACTCCTGATCCAGACACTGATGTAGTTTCATCCATAGCGGCCCAATGGAGAGGGATACTATCAACAAGATCCGATTTGGGAGGTGGGACTTGTGCCACAGGAAACATGTAAGTCCCAGTTAATAGAGGATTGAGATGCAGAGTGAATTATTCAGCTCCTAGATATTCACTTATTACTTCCTCCAGTTCTGAAATGTGAACTTCTGGAAGTTCTGATTCTATGATCTCGGCCTAAAGAGTCGACACAAAAGTGTCAGACGTATCAATTCGACCTCTTAAATAAGGAAGAGGAGAATTATTTATAATTTCTTCTTTAGGAGGAAGGCCTTGAATTCTCTTCAATCAATGTGGTTATTAGTCAGCCACATTGAGGTGTCAACTCTCTGTGGAGCCACGATACCCACCAACCTAAGCAGGTCTATGATTTTCAAGCACACCACTAGAAAAAATGGCAACAACAGACACAAATGGGCCTTTTTAATACTCTAAATCGGGTGGATTAGGTCATGAGATTGCAATAGTGACAAGTTAGAGTAAAGGGCCTTCCAGAAGGAGGAACAAGTTGATTAAGTCTCGTGGATCAACGAACAAAGGAATGAGAAGTAGTTATCCCAACCTTCACTAACCAGGCTTATCCAATGCAAGTACCCACACTTCATGGGGCACTTTTATAACCCTAAATTGCACCATACATGCATACCTGGCATCAGGCCCTCTTACTTACCATTTTTTCAAGGACATCATTGCACAACTCTTCTTAAAAACACTATTTTTGAAGATGTACATGCCCTACACCACTACTTCCTATGTAAAAATTCTTGTTGCACCACTACAGATCATGTATGTATGCTAGCTGCACCATTACGGTCCACGTATACCCACAAATGTTGCAAAAATTAAAAAGTTGCAAGGAATTCGTTGAGATTACGGGCTATTGGGTAGCTTTCCAACTGTCACACGACCTATAGCCCGTCACCCAACCGAATAACCATCCTTATGACATATAAAAGGAGGTGTTGGGGTCTCATTCAAAATATAAGCATAAGAACAATGAAACTCTACCCATTTCACTTTCCCCCCTTGCCCCAAGAATTTGCAGCCACATTGTGAGTTTTGAGCCATAATTCCCTATTCTTTCCTTTCCCCCCCATTGCAAGCCTAATCCATTCCCTAGAGAGAGATGAAGAGGAAAAAGATACATGGAAACATAGTTGGATCTTGGTGAAGAGGATATTGGACCATGTTTGAGGAACAGTCGTCGATCTCATTGTAAGTAACTTTGTGAGATTAATAAAAAGGAATACTTTTTCTATCCCGAATATGATGTGTTCAATCTTTATGTTTGATTTATATTTGATTATGACATCTAACCCACTAATTCATATATAATATGCATGTCTGTAGTTATTTGTTTGTTTGTTTATGAGTGAAGGTCATCCTTGGGAGGATACTTGCAGTCGAGGAACAACCGAATGCAAAAGGATCGACATCGGACGTGGAGTTTAAGGTAGAGTTACTGGATCTTTTTACCTCGTGTTTATGCATGAATGTGGGGTGTATTTGGGGTAGTTGTTAAAAAGTAGTAGACTTTAGATGGTTAGCTCTGCCTACATGTTGAACACTAGTGTAGTCCATAGGGGAGTTTTCCCACCATAGAAGAATTGGCAACCATACTGGGGAAACCTCTAGGGTTTTAGGGGATATTTTATGGGTGGTTTAATTGGTTTGATTACCTTTTTTAAGTTTTTTGTAAGTTATTGAGTCTTTAAGGGATTCTGGTCACCTGTTGGTGCCATACCAGTACTCCCTGCCTTGTCATCCTAGCTGTTAGTTTTCGTTTTTGAGAAGTTACAGAGGTGTACGCGGCCTACAATGGATCTACACGCATACATATGCACCCTACTTATAGACAACCCACATACATATGTGCCCTACTTATAGACAACCTGCGTACATATGCATGATGCTTAAGTGTCAGTAGCATTCCTGTGTCAAGAAACTTTTTCAGTAAGAAGAGGCAGTCAAACTCTTCCTTGATTGAAGTCATAATTCTCAGGTTTTTCTTGATATAGTACTAATCTCTATTGTTACAGTCTTTATCTTGGGTTTGACGTCAGTTTGATTGTCTTTTTAAAAAATATTTCTTGTGTCTCCTAGATTTTTAAGCTTATGTTTTTTTTTTGGGGGGGGGGCATGAATCGTGTATTCATCAGTTTCGTTTAGAATCTTTTGTTACTTCTGCTTTGATTGGAAGAAAATATAAAAAAAAAAAAATTGAGTTTGTTAGGTCTCTTTCTTTCTTGGAATTTTCTTTGCATTGTTATTTGAAAAAGAAAAAGAAATTAGCATAGTATTGTGTTTTCTTCTTATCTTGAAATCATTTCAAAAGAAAAATAAGAAAGATAATCCTTATTTGCTAGTGTTTTTATAAGTTTCATTTTTTGCAAGAGTCTTAACAACATCAGTTGCACTACCAAACCCTTTTTTAGTAAATCAAGCCAGTAAAAAGAACGCAAAATCTAAAATTAACTAGACTTTTTATGTTTGTAGGGTCAACCAACTAGTTTAGGGTTAGGGCCTTGAATTAGGTTGGAGAGGAAACTCTTTAAGGCCGTTAAATCAAACATTGGAGACTGAGTTAGGGAGTGTAAAAGTCTAGTAAACATGAAAATTATCTGGGACCCCCTTCTAACGTAAGGGCTAAACATGAGGTCGCATGCGGAAAGGTAGCGGAGATAACCCCTACAAATCTGAACCAAGCATAGTGGGGAATGCATATTGAGGAATTGTTATGGGATACTGTTGGTTGCATTTTCCTACGATGCTTCATGGACCCCAAATTTATTCGGGATCCTCAGTTTTCTTCCAAACCACTTTATTTTGATACCCTCGGTAGGTTTTAGGCTTACTTACCCTGCTCATTGTGGTCCACCCGACTATCGATTATACCCACCTGGTGATTGTTCGCGAGCTGGAAACTTAGTTGCCTTTATTTTAGGGACTTACACAGGTGACTGTGGGGGTATACCAATATACCTAGGGCAGACGCCTAGACACGCTTTGCAGAGTATACCTAAAGGGTGCTTCCGTGTTCGAGTTTCACTTGCACCGGTAATTTTCTCTTGTGTTGGTTGGCGTAACTGTTCTTCCTACTAGATAGTGGTCTACTTGATTTTCCTTTAGGAACTTTTAGTGTGTGCTTTGGGCTCCCTAGTTTTCCATAGTGAGTTAGTCATTCATTTCTTTGGGTCTCTGACCTAAGGTGGTAGACTGCCCACTCCACCGGTCATGAGGACATTTTGGTCTTCTGCTTAGAAACGTGGAGCCGCCTCTTTATAGGCGTTGTTTTGATAACACTGGTTTGTTGAAGTCAGTGTGTGAGACTTTTACGGATGTGATTGATCCCACAAGGGGACAAACTGTGAATAAGATCTTCATGGATAAAGTTCCAGATGATACTAACCAAGGAGCCCCTTCGCAAGGGGATTCTTGTGCTTTTCCCTTCTTTGAAAACATTGGTGTCCCTTTGATGGCCACTTTGTACATTCTTGGGTTGAATGTGGGACTACCGGTTTGGTTGGGTACCATTCCAAATGTCTCAAATTATCTTGACGCTTCTCACTTAAGAACTGTTGGCCCTCGACCATGTTTTGGAGAACCTTGGTCATGTTTGACCACTTGTTTGACTTCAATAGGCTAGTCAAAGATGGAGTGCAAGGCGAAGCGGAGATCGCGGGATATCGACCCCTTTTTAGGGAACTTTTGGATTTAGGTTTTATGTAACGAGAATGGGATGTTGAACCATGGGTTTACCCATGTTTAGGGAGACCTAGTGGAATCAACTTAGTGCGGAGCTAGAGGCTTTGTGCATACTATGTGTTAAGACTTGCGGAGCTAAGTGCAAGTTATTGTAAGAAGCTTGTGTGCAAATTGTGTAAGAAGGCTTTGTGTTGTGACCTAACTCGGGGAAGGAGGATCTGGCAAGGCATGTGCAGATCTCCTGTCCTATTCAGAGTGGGTTTTTTGGGCTCTATGCATGTAAGAAGATTGACAGAAGATAATAAAGAAGAGGAGAGTTGGTGGACATAGCCCCACATTGGGGTGAACCATGTATATCCTATGTTATGGTTGCTTTGTGCATTATGGTTGTTATATTGTTCAAATGATTTAAGATTAGTGCAGTAATAAATGCTTAGATGAACCTGGCATGATATATTAAGTGATTAGTGATGTGAATGAATGCTAGATCTGATCTCTTTCCATATGCTAAGTGCTTAGATGTGTTAGATCTGGTTGAATACTGTGTTGTTATGTAATTAGGGATTGGATCTGCGATGTGAATAAGTGTTAAATACTGATGAATTCTAACTGCTAATTTCTTTGTTAGAGTGGTGTAATCACAGATCTATGTCCTAGCTAGGTTGCAGACATTTGAGTCCTGCAACCACTCCTGCCTCTACCTCCGGTGAGACTTCATATGCTTCACAAGTGTTGCCAAAAGGGCTGGTAGTTAGGGTTTTTTTGGTGTGTTGTTGAAGAGTTGAACCCTGGTTCTTCCCCTATGCCAACAAATGGTTATGTTGCTTGGACTTGAAACTGTGATTGCTGGGAACTGAAGAAAAGAGAAAGCTATGTGCGTAGATCTGCTACTTTAGTGCGCAATATTATACTTGACTTGTGAAGCTCTGTGCTAAGAAGAAAAGTCTGATCTGAAGAAAAGAGGTAAGATCTTGAAGCTTTTTGCTTTGAGAAAGGTAAGATAAGAAAAAAAATTTGTTTCGAAAGAATGATTCTAGCTATGTTTGATAAATTTTGTCCTAGTCTGAAAACTAGAGCACAGTTAGAAGAACGAAGATTTGATATGAATAGATCTGATAGAAATAATGAAAGATATGTTATCCCTATGCATAAAAATAATGTTTGGACTAACAAATGGATGCAATATCCTAGAATGAATGTTTTGAAGGTTAGTTACTGTGATCCCAATGTGCAGTACAGGAAAGGTTGGGGATCGTTCAAGAGAAAGAGAGGATTAACTCTTTGCTATAGTTGTAGAAGACTGAGACATCTTGCTAAGGAATTCCCTGGTAGAGGTCCTATTTTCCTTTCTTATAAGGCTACTGGACATGAATTTTTGGATTTCCCTAGAATGATTGCAAAAGTTGAAAATATGAAAATGAGACAAGAAAACTATGAGACAAGCCAAGAAACTAAGGATATGATAGAACCCGAGAAAGGATCAGAGACTGTATTATTAAAGATGAAAGAAACCTTGAACGATCACATATATATCAACTTATTAGATATATTAAAAGAGAAGGAGCGCATAGAAACAAGAATAGGAGACTTTGACATAGACTGTGTCCTAGATGAGGAAACACAAGTGAATATCATGACAGAAAGAACTTGGGAAATTTTGGGAAATCTTGCTATGGTTCCTTCATTAGGAGGAATAAGATTATTTAGAGGAAAGATGATAAACCTATGTGGAATACTTACCCATACATCTATGAGTGCTCATGGCACTTCGACAGAAGAAGAATTTGAGATCGTTAAGTTTGTTGAAAATAGTGCCCCATTTGCTATCTTGCTAGTAAAAACCTGGATTGAGAAAGATTAGATACGAGGGAAACAAGAAGAGGAGAATCTAGAACAGAAAAATAAAGAAATAAGATATTTCATGGTTAGGAGAATAGTGCACTTACTGGAAGAACAAGAGAACTAGTCTAAGCTACTAAGGACCAAAGATCTGGATGTCAAAGTTGAAAGGATACAGGAAGACTGGAGACACCTGTCTGTATAAGAGAGTAGAGCACCTACCCCAGACAGAGATGAAGTATCACCCTTAAACCCTATGAAATATCATAGACAATGAAAATTTACTATGCCAAGAGAATGTAAGAATCAAAATGGGAAGAGGAACCCAGTAACTTACATTACAGGAAATAAGGCTAGAAAACTCAACAAGAAGAAAGCAAAGTTAGAAAAATCGCAAGAAGTTCCAAGGAAGACTTCATAGAAGGAAGGTTTCCATAAGATGGAATTCGTCAGAATATTAGTACAATGAAGATTGGAACTTCTCCATGGTGGAGAAATATGACCATTGGAGGCATCCCAAACATTAGAACGACGTTCCAAAACTGCTAGAAATGAAATTATTGCCGGAATGTTCTCCCTTGGACCGCTGGGACTGTGCCATAATGGATGGAATTGCATTGATTGAGGCGTTCCTACCCATTGGAAGAGTCTATTATGATAATATCTATTTATCTCATCGAGCGTTGCACCAAGAACACTTTTTCCAATTACTCAATCCCATAGAGAACTAGTCGATTTCACGCAGTGATTATTGCGACCTCGCCATCTATTCTGTTACATTGAGTGTTTGTACACCAACCTAAGATATCATATCTTGAGTGTGCATGTTAGATGAAATTATCCCAATAGAAAAATCTGTCGAAGAGATCCTAATAGAACTTATGGCTGAGAAGGTGATGTTCGCAGGCATCCAAGCCTCATCAATGAGAGGAGTGAAAGCATCCCCTTTGAATTCTCGTGGATCTGGACCATCCTGAGCTAAAACTGAGAAATGAATGAAGCATCATGATGACTTGGTGAATGCGAATATAATCCCATCCATCCTTCTTGACTACATACCACCCCTGGCTGATGTGGTGAGTCCTAATAGTGTCCCGAGCGACTTCGACTACACAGTCATCACTGCGTACCCCCTGAAGGGAATACACGTTGTCAGACCGCAGTTGGAGAGGATTTTGACGTTGAATATCAGTGACTATAACCTAGGAGACCACAAGAGCTATGGCATGCTCGAACCTCACAAATATTTGAAAAATACCAAGGGGAATAAGTTGAAGATCATCCCCCATCCATGGACTATGGACATCGTGAGGTTCACTATCTTGAATTTGATGAAGATACCAAACTTCAGAAGACATCAAGAGGTTAGCGCATGCATTAAGCTCCTGTTGTCGTGCTTCCACGATTATTATCTATGGTTGGATATGCATATCACCATTGATTCGGAGTTGATCCATAGGATCACTGGATTAAGCATGTAGGGACCAAACCCACAAGAATTTTATCCAAGGAAGGTTGCAGATCGCGCTCAGGTGCATAAGATTAAAGACACGTATAGCGATGTCAAGAAGGGGAAGTGAGGCTAGAAGATAGCCTCCATATAGAATGGTGTAGTGCGCCTAGCCTACCAGTTGATTGTTGGTAAGCTAGTAAGGAAGAATAGACCCATGTAGGTCATGGGGTTCGTTGTTGATCTCGCAGGTAAATGAATGGAAGGATTACAAATGAATTGGGTGAGTTACCTTGCCAACCAATTAGAACAGGATTGTCGCGAAGCTCGGGATCAGGGCTATGATTTCCATTTTAGTTGGTTGTTGATCCTCATCATGTTCATTTCTTGGGATATACTGGAAGAAGCGACCTTCATTGACATTCAGTTGTTTGAGCCACTAGCTATGAAGTTCACCACGCTCTGGTATTCGAGCGATATGGGGAAATAATGGCAGTCGAATGCAGTGTTCCATACTTACTACCTGATTTAAATAGGTCTATTGAGTATTTCCCACATATGATGCCAAACACCCTGGGAATTTTTAGACCATTTGCGAAGTTCCACGCAGATAGGAATTTTATATATGTCACTGCGCATAGAGACGAACATAAATAATAACTTCAGTCCTATTACAAGATCATCAAGGAGAACATGAAGGAAATCACCAAGGAGTGGCATGAAGAAATTTTAGTGCCAGTTAACCATGCAGAGTTGTCTGATCCCGACCTCATCGAAAGCCCGGTGGTCACTCACGAAGAGTATGATGCACCAAGCAGTAGCAGGAAGAAAAAGAAGGAATATGTCCAGGAAATAAACAGTGCATCAGAAGAGACTGCTTCAGATTCTCCTCGAGGAGGAGGTGGTGACGAAGAGGAAAAAGAAGAGAAATAGTGGGAAGAATACAAGCAGAAGAAGGGTGAAGTAACACCGCCATAGAATCCCCCTGATGACATAGAGACATCTAGGAAAAGAAAGGTTTCCCCAATGAAATCTACATCGCGGAAGAAGTCCAAAGCTAGTAAGCCGAAGCTACATACTATGCTCACCGTCGATGACTTCGACTTCATTATTGCAGTTGTATCAGATGCATCAAAAGATATTTTGCAGAGAAATGAAGCCAAGTAAGAGACCATGTATGATCACATTGAAGTAGAGTTGAAAGAAGTATATCAAGCCCTCTACTCTAGCCACACAGTGCCTACTGCGCCACCGCCATCAAAATAAATAGAGTTGGGAGATGAGCCTACCCAACTCCAGATAATAGTTGATGCAACCGAAGCTCACCTTCATCGCATGTAGGAAGAAAAAGAACAGGACACAGTGGCCCTGAAGCAAGCACAAGAGGAATTCATAGAGCAATGTCGAGTTGCGCAACAAGAGAAGGTTGACCTCCAAATCAAGTTCAAAGAGGATAAAGAGAAAATCCAGAAATATAAAGAAAAACTACTCATGGAGCAGGTTGGAGTTAAAGAAGCAATCAAAAGAGCACTTCGCTCTATGACAGGCTTAGAACATATATAAGAAGACCCAGTAGAGAGTCAAGTAGCAAATCTTGTTGCAGCCATCCAACAACTTCAACAGAGAGTAGTAGAATTGGATTTACAAGCAGTAGAAAGCACTCCACAGGAAGTGGGAGACCAGTGAGAAGAAACTGCCCAAAGCACAGTCCAGCAAATCAAGACATTAGCCTTGGAATGTAAACAACTTAGTAGCCGAAGTGCGCATAATTATGAGCACCTTACTGAAGACCCTGAACTAAAGACACTGGAGTCGCAGCTCTAGGAAGAAAAGAAACAAGCAACAACAGTACAAGCACAGTTGAAGCTCTTGTCAGTGGTCAAGCGAATGAAAATATCCCAAGAACAATGCACGACTTAGCAAAAGGTCCATGCCATATGTTATCACTCCAAGAAACTCTTTGAGTTTGTAAGACAAAGATTCTTGGTAACTTAAAGTAAACTTGTTTTTGTGTTTTTGTATGTGTGGATCAATGGGATAACTCAACTACAATATAGTATCTAGAAAGTCAAAATGAATAATCAAATAAACCAATGCCCTCAAGGATCAATAATCAGATAATAGATTTAAGTGGGTGAAGAAAACAGTGCTTATAAACTAGATACACAATGATGGGTTTAATAAACAATGTAAGAAACTATTAATCAACTTATAAACTGACTAATGAGATGACAACCATTTTTCAATAAAAACAACTTGAATAAGAGTGCAGAAGAAGGGTGGAAATCTGACATTAATAGAGAGAGAAACTTGTGATCTGTATTATCATATGAAAAGTTTGTTACAAAGGTATAGTTCATGTATCCAAAATCGACCCCCATTGGGTGTGGCCTCTATCATCTTAAATAGGTTTTACAAAGCAATTCAGATCCTCAAATGATGGATCTCAGAATTATAAGTTTTTACAAATCTAATCAATTACATGATTCTAGGAAATAAATCCTATTCCCAAGGAGCAATTGGATTCATAATTTGATTTTCAACATCTTCGACCTTTTTAGCAAACTCTGGTGATGAAAAGGCAACTTGAGATCCTTCTATGATAGTTATTCATAACTTCATTAGCCGCTTGATGAAGTCAAAATGGCACTTTGACAGACAAGTAGTTTTGGGCCAAAAATAGGTGATTTGCTTGATATATTTCACCTCACTGACAGCTTGAAAAACTGAAACAGAGCATTGAAATAGATCTTCTTAATTATAATTTTCACTTTAAAACCATCCTTGTTCTCTTTATAATGATAAAACATAAATCTGTGAAAAAATAATTCCATTATGTCCTCTTCTGCGGTTTCACCATCTCTTATGCCTTGAAATTTGCTAGTTAGTCGTTGAAATATGATTCCTGTGCTGGTGAAAACTCTTTATTATCAACAAGTGTTGTGATTTTCTTATAGTTAAATGAGAGTTTCCTTCCCTGTAAAATATAGTTGTTCTCTTGACATCAATTCCACATATGGATTGAAGAGCTCTCTCGATTTGATGACCTCCTCTACAAACAAATGCCTGTTGCACATCTAAAATAGGAACATCAAGTGTTTTGATGATGCTACTATATTCATTTGGAAGGAAATACTTAATTTGATTCAAGGTTATATAAATAAAACACCATTATCATTCCAAGCACCACTCTTAACATGAGTAGTCCCATGCAGAGTACACCTATGTACAAGTTTCTTGCTTGCAATGATGATTGCATGCTTGCTTAGCAAGGCTATGTTGTCCATGTCATTTGACTGGACAATGTATTTCACAAACAGAGTATAGAGTTCTTCGAGTACAAACCTTTGTCGCAGATCAAGAGGACTATTCTATCTTCTGACCTATAAAGAAGGTTTCATGTTCCTTCATAGAATATTACATCCATAGTTACTGGAAGACTACACTTCTTAGTGACCTTATTTCTGATATTTTTATCATCATTTGGTTATGACTCTTATCAAGGATTACAAATCGATTACGAACAACAAAGACAACAGATCCTCCAAGTCCTTTCTTTGCTTCCTGTGTCGTCTCATTTCTGCCAACACTATCCTTTGGAAAGAGATAAAATTCATAAGACCCACTTTCAACATCTAAACATACCAGAAAAATATTTTCCAAAAGACTATAAGACAATGATCTTGGTTCTTGATTCATTTTTGTGGATCCATGCCTTCTTATTTGTATAAGTTGAGTGTTTTTTGAGTTGTAAATTCATAAGCCCATAGAAAACTGTCTTTGATGTAGTGCAGGGTACCTTCATAAACAAAAAAGGCAGGTCTTTCTCATTCTGACTTGAAAACAATCATCCCACTGTTATGTCTAGTAGCAAGAAGATTTATATCAAGATGTGTTGCAAGGATCCAGAAGCGATCGTGCTCTCTACAAATTATTTGGACACCTGTACGCTTGGATGCATCCCAAACTATGATACTCTATCTTCTGAATTGGAAACAATAATGTCTTGGCATGCATTGAAAATCACACAGGACGCATTGTTCATATGCCCTTACACTTTTAACTAGATCTGGCAGTTGGCCTCACCGTGGCACCATGGTATTTTAAAGTAATCTGCCTGCGATTCTTTTTTGGCACCTATCAGAAATGTTCCAATAGTTAAAAACAAGTTGCAACTTGTAACCTTCACACTGTATCTAAGTGCCAATACCCTCAACTATGATCGATGAGTCATATGGAACAACGCTCGGTGATGTGATGCGCTTTGTGTTGACTTGAGTTTGACTCATGGTGACGCAACCTCTGCCCTCGACGGCACAGTCGCTCCACCAGGACCTTCTTTCCCCCATGGCCCGAAGAGTCGATGCTCTTCCAACTCCCTCGAGAGGTCTTTACCCACAGTTTCCTCCGTCGATCCTTGCTATTATTCTAACAAAGGATCGGTTCTTGCGGCTTCGCGAATCCCGCGACCAGAAATCTGACTCTCGGGTTCCGAGACCCGAGTCTCCCAGTCAACGTTGACCCTATCTCTAATTGTCAGGACCTCTCACTATCGTGACTCGCGACTCTATGCCACCGAACACTCAACCTCCAAGATCCGAAGTCCCAAGATGCCCACGGCTCGGAATCTCGCAATCTCGCTCACTCGTCACTTCTGGGGCCAGACTTTGAGGCCTCCAAATCCCGAGATCCGATATCCTGCGACCACTTGTCATGTCATCAAAGACCGACGTGCACCATGCAAACGTTCCGAGACATCGCGTTTCGCATCCTCGTAATCTCACCCTATGAGGAACAAGAATCCTTCGTCGCGAACTCCCGATCCATATGACCTGTACGTCGGATCGCGACCTCAGTGATTCTCTACGATAATTCAAGTCATCGATTCTCTTCCTCTTGAAAAGTTCCCCTACTCCGCCTTCTCCATCCAGTGTTGCGGAGAACAAAAGGTGCTAATCCTTATGAGCTTTGGTTCTCTAAGAGCTTCCCCGAATACTCCCTGCGTCCCACCTTTAATGCCTTCCGGGGTTGAAGTCCTTCCGGACCCTGCACTGTCCTCGTCACAGGACTCTGGCCTCTCTGTTCTCAGACTTCCTTGTGAGACTCAAATCCGACCTGCACTCACCTGCACAGCTCGAATAACTCAAAACGGCTCTGTGCTAAGGAGAACCAAAGTTAACTGAGTAGCTTCCTCAACGCACCCTATGCGGAGGTATTCAACGACACTTGATGCAGAAGTCTCCTGGCTTAAACAGAGAACAATTGAACTCCTTCTCGCAGGTGCTCAACTTCTAATTCTTCCACATAATTACGTACACAGCATACGAAAGAAAGATATAACCGGAAACAAAGATGCTAAGGCATAATCCCAACAACACACAGAGGATAATCACGTCCATGGGGATGGGATTCAACTTAGTCACTCCTGGCGGACGAGAATGAGAGCTCTCCTATTGAACCTCCTCTACACACTCTTATGTGGAGGAATTCGACTGCACTCTATGCAGGAATCTCCTGGTTCAATCAGTGGAATGAGAGAAACTCATTCTCTCCTTTCTCCCAGATTCCTAATCTTCCATGAGATCACATATGCAGCATAAATAATGAAAGCATAACAAGAAGCAAGCATACAACAACATAAGGTTAACAGTATACAGAGAATAATCACATCCATGAAATTTGAATCAATTTCCTCTATTAATTTAATATCTGTACATGGGGATTTTCAACCAGCTCTCTGCCTGTTCTCCTTCCTTCTTCTCAATGCTAATGCTGATACTGACTCTACCACTAATCCAATAATACAAAGGAGGGTGTCTTTATCCCGTTTTCCCTCTCAAAAGCTAAATTTTCAAATCTAAACTTAATGGTCCTATCTACCTGCACTAAATCTACTCTCTCTGCATTAAATCTAATAAGTGTCTCTGTTGTACAAGGACGAGAGCTTATCTTCTCGCGGTCTATTTCAGTATACAAGTACGCCTAAATATGGAGGCTTTTATATAAACGGCGGTGCTCATAAAAAATGGTTAAAACCGTGATGCTGGCGTCATCCTGAGGTCTTTTCCTTTCTCTAAATGCAACCCCGCGTAACGAGGTGCGGATGCTCCTGCATCATACTCCTCGGCTCAAAACGATTTCATGGGCTCCTGTCCATGAGCTCCTATATGGTATGTCCATGCTTCTTTATGACTGCCTCCTATTCCCAGCTGGCATCCTCCACTGGGTGATCTTTCCACTTCACCAGGTATTCAAAATACTGTTTTCTCCTGGTCTTCGTCCCTAATCTTTTATCCAGTATGCATTCTATTTGAGGTTTCTGTGCAACTGGTAATTGTTTCTGCCATTGAACCACTGGTTCGCCCGTTCCAGTGTTTACTTCGTCATCCCTGTATGGGTATAAATCCGAAATGTTGAATATCGGAGATATCCCAATGCCTTCTGGTAATTCAAGCTCGTATGCATTTTCCCCAAATCTCTTTAGGATTCTGCATGGCCCAATTTTCTTCATCTTGAGCTTGTTATATGTTCCCCTTGGGAACCTTTCTTTCCTCAAGTGCACCAGAACCATGTCTCCGACTTCGAACTGAGGTCGTCTCCTCCTCTGGTCGGCTCTGCGCTTATACTCTTGATTCGAATTCTGCAGTCGCTGCTTCACCTCTGCATGAAGTTCTTGCATGGCTTCTGCAAATTCTTCAGCCCTCGCGCTGCTAGTCTCAGTCTGTG
>ML800380.1:78429-93698 GCA_009831015.1 Picea engelmannii
GTTTTCTTTTCCAGCAGAACTTTCGCTTGATGTGCTGGCTCACTTCGTGAGTTGGCGATGCTCCTGCATCAGAATGCTTGAATCTGGAAGAGATATGCACCAATCAAGGGCTATCCCCTCTGATGAATACTTGAAAATTTTAATCTGAACATCTTCATGTATGATCTAGAGGCAATGAATAAACTCATGAAAATCCGACAAATGTTTAACTGGTACTTCCCAGTCTTCTCCTCGAAATCTGGGAAGGTTTTGTTCCCATTCATCTCTACTAGGTATTGGATGATGGTAACCATAAATACTTGACAAATTGAAAAAAAACATACCTCTTGTTCATTTCATACCAGTGGAGTCACCAATAGATTTCAGAAAAATGGAGTCGCCACTGAATCCGTCCTTCATGGAGTCGCCAGATAGATGATTAAAACCAAAAATATGTCCAGGCTTTGTCTATCATCAAATATAGATCTTGTCGTCTCCCAAGGAAGCTGAGCTTCAATCTCCTCTCCCCAGAAACCGCACCAATTTGTTATCACTCCAAGAAACTCTTTGAGGTTGTAAGACAAAGATGCTTGGTAATTTAAAGTAAACTTGTTTTTGTGTTTTTGTATGTGTGGATCAATGGGATAACTCAACTACAATATAGTATCTAGACAGTCAAAATGAATAATCAAATAAACCAATGCCCTCAAGGATCAATAATTAGATAATAGCTTTAAGTGGGTGAACAAGACAATGCTTATAAACCAGATACACAATGATGGGTGTAATAAACAATGTAAGAAACTATTAATCAAGTTATGAATTGAATAATGAGATGAAAACCATTTTGCAGTTAAAACAACTTGAATAAGAGTGCTGAAGAAGGGTGGAAATCTGACATTAATAGAGAGAGAAAATTTTGATCTGTATTATCATATGAAAAGTCTGTTACAAAGGTATAGTTCCTGTATCCAAAATCGATCCCCATTGGGTGTGGCCTCTATCAGCTTAAATATGTTTTACAAAGCAATTCAGATCCTCAAATGATGGATATCAGAATTATAAGTTTTTACAAATCTAATCAATTACATGATTCTAGGAAATAAATCCTATTCCCAAGGAGCAATTGGATTCATAATTTGATTTTCAACATCTTCGACCTTTTTAGCAAACTCTGGTGATGACAAGGAAACTTGAGATCCTTCTATGACAACTATTCATAACTTCATTAGCTGCCTAATGAAGTCAAAATGGCACTTTGACAAACATGTAGTTTTTGGCCAAAAATAGGTGATTTGCTTGATCTCTTTCACCTCGTTGGCAGCTTGAAAAATTGAAACAGAGCATTGAAACATAACTTCTTAATTATAATTTTCACTTTAAAACCATCCTCGTGCCCTTTAGAATGATAAAACATAAATCTGTGAAAAAATAATGCCATGTTGTCCTCCTCTACGATTTCACCAACTCTTCCGCCTTGAAATTTGCTAGTTAGCCATTGAAAGTTCTACTTTTCAACGACTAACTGGTTGTAAATATGCTTCCTGTGCTGGTAAAAAATATTTATTCTCAGCAAGTGTTTTGATTTTATTATAGTTAAATGAGAGTTTCTTTCCCTCTAAAATATAACTGTTCTCTTGACATCAATTCCACATATGGATCGAAGAGCTCTCTCGATTTGATAACCTCCTCTGCAAACAAATGCCTATTGCACATCTAAAACAGGAACATCAAGTGTGTTGATGATGCTACTATCTTCATTTGGAAGGCAATACTTAATGTGATTCAAGGTTGTATAAATAAAACACCATTATCATTGCAAGCACCACTCTTAACATGAGTAATCTCATCCAGAGTGCACCTACATACAAGTTTCTTGCTTGCAATGATGATTGCATGCTTGCTCAGCAAGGCTATGTTGTCCATGTCATTTGACTGGACAATGTATTTCACAAACATAGTATAGAGTTCTCTAAGTATAAACCTCTGTCATGGATCAAAAGGACTATTCTATCTTCTGACCTATAAAGAAGGTTTATTGTTCCTTCATAGAAGATTGCATCCACAATTACTGGAAGACTACACTTCTTAGTGACCTTATTTCTGAGATTTTTATCATCACTTGGTTATGACTCTTATCAAGGATTGCAAATCGATTACAAGAAACAAAGACATCAGATCTTCCAAGTCCTCTCTTTGCTTCCTGTGTCGTCTCATTTCTGCCAACACTATCCTTTGGAAAGAGATAAAATTCATATGACCCACTTTCAACATTTGAACATACCAGAACAACATTTTCCAAAAGACTATAAGATAATGATCTTGGTCCTTGATTCATTTATGTCGATCCATGCCTTCTTATTTGTATAATTTGAGTGTCTTTTGAGTTGTAAATTCATAAGCCCGTAGAAAACGGTCTTTGATGTAGTGCAAGGTACCTTCATAAACAACAAAGGTAGGTCTTTCTTGTTCTGACTTGAAAACAGTCATCCCACTGTTATGTCCAACAGCAAGAAGATTTATATCAGGATGTGTTGCAAGGATCCAGAAGTGATCGTGCTCTCTACGAATTATTTGGACACCTATACGCTTGGATACATCCCAAACTCTGATACTCTGTCTTCTAAATTGGAAACAATAATGTCTTGGTGTGCATTGAAAATCACACAGGACGCATTGTTCATATGCCCTTACACTTTTAACTGGATCTGGCAGTTGGCCTCACCATGGCACCATGGTATTTTAAAGTAATCTGTCTATGATTCTTTTTTGGCACTTGTCTGAAATGTTTTGATAGTTAAAAATAAGCTGCAACTTGTAACCTTCACACTGTATCTAAGTGCCAATACCCTTGACTATGATCAATGAGTCATATGGAACAATGCTCAGTGATGTGTTGCGCTTTGCGTTGACTTGAGTTTGACTCTTGGTTAGGTTTGTGGACTTGGATTTGGCTTGGTGGTTATATGGAGACTAGGCATTCGACATGTAGACTAAGAATTTGGCATATGAGTTTTGGTATGATATGGCTTACGCTTAGGATAGTTTAGGAATAAAACACTTAAGTGAAAACATCACTTTTTTCTTAGGAATTTTAGAAATACAATATGCATTTCATTTCAAAGTATAAAGAAGCCACAAAAACTAGGGTTTAGGAAGCACTGACGATGCTTTGAAACGCGGGTGAAAAACGATCACACAGAGATTTGATGAAGATTTGGAAGTTAAAATACTGGCTAGAAAACTTTAGAAATGAGCATATTGAATAAAAATTGAGAAGACACTCCAAAAAAATACCAATGCATTTTTTTATCACTAACACCATACAGAAAAAAGTCATGGAAGTGACTCAGGAGCTCCAGCCAGTCCAGGATGGAGCTTGCCTACTTTTTGAGGAGATTGAAGGACGAGGAGCAGAACTAGAACAAGCAGTCACTGCAGTCAAACAATGCTTGGAAGGACCTGTGTTTGAGTCATTTATTCAAGAGTTCGACGAGAAAGAGGCCTTGGCAAAGCAACAAGTCAAAGCAACTCGAGCCAAGCTCGAGGTGTTTGAGAAAGAGTTACCCAAAGAAGAGTGACTCAAGATGAGTCACAGGTGAGTGTTGGGGGCTTGTTTTCCCTCAACCAAGTTTCGAAGAACCTTGGTCATTTTTGACCATTTTTTGGACTTCAACAGGCTAGTCAAAGATGGAGCGCCAGGCAAAGCAGAGATCGTGGGATATCGTCCCCTTTTTAGGGAAATTTTGGATTTAGGGTTTATGTAACAGGTATGGGATGTCAGCGCCTGGGTTTACCCATGTTTAGGCCCATTTTGTAATGTATAAATAGAAATCTAGGCGATGTAAGTAGGGAGGCCTAGTAGAATTAGCTTACTGCAGAGCTAGAGTCTTTGTGCATAATATGTGTTAAGACTTGCAGAGCTAAGTGAAAGTGATTGTAAGAAGCTTGTGTGTAGACTGTGTAAGAAGGCTTTATGCTGTGACCTAACTTGGGGAAGGAGGATCTAGTGAGGTGCGCACAGATCTCCTGTCCTATGTGGAGTGGGGTTTTTGGGCTCTATGCATGTAACAAGATTGACAGAAGATAATAAATAAGAGGAGAGTTGGTGGACGTAGCCCCACGCTGGGGTGAACCATGTATATCCTATGTTATGGTTGATTTTTGCATTATGGTTGTTATATTCTTCATATGATTTAATATTAGTGCAGTAATGAATTTTTAGATGAACCCAGTATGATATATTAAGTGCTTAGTGATGTGAATGAATGCTAGATCTGATCATTTTCCATATGCTAAGTTCTTAGATGTGTTAGATCTGGTTAAATACTGTGTTGTTATGTAATTATGGTTTGGATCTACAATGTGAATAAGTGTTCAATATTGATGAATGTTAACTACTAAGTGCTTTGTTAGAGTGGTGTAATCATAGATCTATGTCCCAAATAGGTTGCAGACATTTGAGTCCTACAACCAACCCTGCCTCTACCTCGGGTGAGACTTCATCTTCTTCACATGTGTTGCCGAAAGGGCCGATAGTTAGGGTTTTTTTGGTGCATTGTTGAAGTGTTAATCCTGGGTCTGCCCCTGTTCCAACAAGCACTTTATTTCATGGGCATCATGTTGATGTTCCTTCATCAGAAAAGTTTTATCCTCCTCCTTCTCCCACCTCTGGTGAAATTACAGTTACTAGTAACCTCAAGTCTAAACGAAATAGAAAGAGGAACAATAGGAAGAAGAAGTCACCAACCTCTATAATTCATGTTGGAGATAGTTCCTCAACCTCTTCCAGTCATGTTGAAGAGAAACACCCAACCTCTACAAGTCATGATGGGGGCAAGCACCCAACATTTGCAAGTATTGTTGGGGGAAAAGGTCCAGTCACTGCTAGTCATACTAGCTATAGGTTTGTAGCCTCTGTGAGTCATGTTATCGACCAATCACCGAACTCTGCAAGTCATGTTGGAGATGTGAAACCAACCACTTCCAGTCATGATGGGGGCATTGATTCTGTTGAGAAACCTATATGGATAAGAAGTAAGCCTAAGTTTCCTTATAAGATTTGCAAGGGAGATCACCTTACTCATTTATGCCTTGGCCTTCCAGAGGTACTAAGATTGTGGTACCTGTCTGCAAGGTCTTTTGATTATGAGTTTTATAAGGTTTCCTCATAGTATATTAAGTCTTTGGTTGATAAAGTTTTCATGTCAAAGAATTCATTGGCTGATCCCACTCCTCTTTTGGGGGGTGAGGTGCCTTTAGACCCTGTAGTCTCGCAACCTATTCACACATTGGTTGAGAAACTGGTAATGCCGATGTAGTCATCAGCTGATCCCACTCCTCTTTTGGGGGGTGAGGTGCCTTTAGTCCATGTAGTCTCACATCATATTCAACCATTTGTTTAGAAAGTGCTCATGCTGATGCATTCATTGGCTGATCCCACTCCTCTTTTGGTGGGTGAGGTGCCTTTAGACCATTAGTCTCACATCCTATTCATCCATTGGTTGAGAAAGTGGTCATGCTGATGTAGTATTTGGATGATCCCACTCTTCTCTTGGAGAGTGTCGAGTATACCAAAGTGGTCACGCTGATCGAATCTTCGGTTGATCCCACTCTTATCTTGGGGAGTGAAGTGTCTACCGATTATGTTTTTAGCATTTCCATTTCATTACTTTCAAAAAAAGGGGGCATTCTGCTCACTTCGAGCACACCCCCTCCAAGCCTTAGGATGGTTTCCTTTGATTGGAATGACATTGTTAAGCCTTGTCTTCCTTCTTCCACACCCTTTCAAATAAGGGTTGAAGTTAATTCAAAAAACATTTATCGATGTATTGTGGATGAAAGATCCTCTGCAAGTATTTTATCCTCCTCAATTTGGAAAGTCTTGGACTCTCCCGAGCTTGTGTCTGCTTCACATGAGTTGTTGGCTTTTGATAGACGTCCTAGTGAATATTTGGGGTTTCTTCCTCAGTTTCATATCTTGTTAGGTGGGAATATTGTCCTTGTTGATGTCATAGTGGTGCAAGGTCCATTAGATTTCAATATGCTTCTCGGGCGTGATTATGTATATGATATGAATGTTGTGGTGTCTACGCTCTTCTGGGTGATGCATTTCCCTTATAATTGAGTCATTTTCACTATCGACTAGCTGGAATCTAATAATCACCATCCTAATTCGGCATTAGTTTAGGATGCCCCTTTATATGTTCCTAGTGTTTGTGTAAACTCTACCCCGCCATGGGTTAATTGTGTGGCATCTTATCCTCGGTGTTCAATTGCTTCTGAGTAGGAACTTGTGCAATCATGTTTTCCTTCTCAAGACTTGGTATCAACAATTGATCCATTTTTTTATCCAATGGGGGCATGGGAGACCTTGCTTCCCCCTCTTGTTCAAAGTGATCTTTAGTCTCCTTATGATTCTGATCTCATTGTTTGTAGATCCTCAAGCCCTCATGCTTGTGATTATTCACTGATAGACTCTGTCAGTCCTGGCCAGAGCCTCCATTGTCATATGGAATATGTTTAGTTTACTTCCCCCTTTGGGATTATCCACCTTCGTTTGCGTGATTTCTTAGATTTTGAATTTCCTTCAGATGAGGTTATCCTTGAAGCCATGACTACGGTTTCTATATCGTGGGAGGACTTACACTGTGCTTTTTTTTTCTTCCCTTTTGGGAGACTTCCCAAGTTGACTATCGAAGAGACTCTTGGTCTAAGCCTAGCAGTGGGCTCTACCTAAACTAGTTTCATACATGAGTTGTAGCCCCATGGAGTCTTTTTTAAGCCCTTTTTTAGACTCTCTAAACATGAAAATATTGTCTAGAGATCTTGTTGTCCTTCATGCTCGCCAAATTAAAACTTGATGGCACATCTTTCGGATGATAGTTTACCCCTTTTTCAGCTTGGACGGTCAATTGTACGAACAAAGGTATACTCTAGGAACTTCGGTTCACTAGAAGAGTATTCTCAGGTATAAGTTTAATCCTTTTTCAAGCTTGAGGGACTAAATTTATGAAAAAGGAACCCCCACGGAGTCCATAGTTAAGCTCTTTTCAGACTCCCTAAAATTGAAAATATTTTCGAGTGACCTTGTTCCTTCACACTCGTTAAAATGGTCTGGAATAACATCTCCTACAGAGTCCATAGTTAAGCTCTTTTCAGACTCCTTAAAATTGAAAATATCACTGAGTGACCTTGTTCTTTCACACTCGTTAATTGGTTCAGAAAAACATCTACTGGAATGAGTTTACCCCTTTCTCTGGCCTATAGATTAAGGAGGAAAAAGGGACACCTCGGGAGATTCATATCACCAGGAGAGTTCTCCTCAAAAAATTTCACTTTTAGGGCTAGGGAGACTAAATCTAGAAAAAGGCAGCGAGTCCATAGTTAAGATATTTTCAGACTCCTTAAAATTAAAAATATTGTCGAGTGATATTGTCTATGTCACACTCGTTAAAATGGTTTTGAATAGACGTCTTTTCAGTGCTAGTTTATCCATTTTTTGAACCGACTATACTAACTTCGAAAAAGGTACCCTAGCGGAGTCTTCTTTTATGCTTTTTCAGACTCTCTAAGAATAAAAAACCACTGAGCTTACCTTCTCTAGGCTCGTTAAAATTACATTGAAGGATTTTATCATTGTGTCCTATTAATCGCATTTGCATCCTTGTGTCTTTTTCCTAATGTCGACTCCATGTTTCTCTGAACTAAACCTTTGAAGCATGCCTTATACACAAGCCTTGTAGCACTTTGCCTTTGCATCTTGACACCCTGACCCATGGAGTAATTTTCTTGAGTGTCCTTTCCCTGCACATGTCTCCTTTCTCTGAGATTTAGTATGTTCCTTGCGCTTGGAACTAATATGATTTGCGACAATCATTCCTCTGTTGTAACGTAGCATTCTTTTATTCTTTTTCAAGATTTCCAAAATTATTGAAAAAGACAAAAAAATCAAATATACCCCAAAAAGAGGATGGGAAAAGCATTTTATTTTTATGGTAGCACAATGAGTCACCCTTGGAAAAATTAGATCCTTCCATTTTTTCATCAAGATTTGGGATTTAATATGACCATAGGAATTTGTTCTCATTACATAGAGTTGTTTCCTCCTCTGTTTGGTTATTCTTCAAAACACATGGAGAGTTTGTGTTGCCTCTTGCATCATGAAATTATGTCAAAGTCATGTTACCGGAGTCTAATTATTTGTCGTACTATTGTCCAAGGGAATTTTTACCCAACTTGAGTCGTCCTCTCTGTAGTTTGTCTCTTTCCATCATGCTCGACCATCTTCAAAAGTCCAATCAAATTCTTGTTTGGAATCCATGAAGTTCTCTGCCTGATCACCAACATCCTCTTGTCTATTCCCGACGAGCCGTCGAAGACCTCTGGTTAGTAAAGTCACACACTCACATTACACTCCTACCCAAGTTTTGAATATATTGAATTTGTTTCTTGAGCTCTGAAGGCCTCATCTCCAGCCATCAGGCGTCATTGGCTTCTTGAAGATGGATACTATTCATGTATATCTTTGATTTTGAGATGTAGATCCATTGTGTATTTCTCGTGGCTACACTTTATATAGTTATATGACATGAATCTGTAGTGTATTTGTTTGGAAGCCATGATTTATTTCATCCCGATCATGGGTATGCCCGCCTCAGTGAGACAATTATTATTTTTGCAGATGACACCTCCCAAACTCTGGTCCAAGGCTCACTCGCTTCGTACGTTGGTGAAGATTTGTAATGTATTTCGGCCCTCAGATGATATTTTGACCTCACACTTTAGGGGGCATATGTAATAACCCTAAATTGCACCATACATGATTACCTGGCATCAAGCCCTCTTACTTACCATTTTTGCCAACCATCACTGAGCAAATCTTCTTAAAAACATTATTTTTGAAGATGTACGCACCCTACACCATTAATGCCTATGTACACATGCTTGATGCACCACTAAAAATCATGTATGTGTGCTAGTTGCACCATTACAACCCACATATACCCACACATATTACAAAAATTAAAAAGTTGCAAGGAATTCGTTGAGATTACGGGCTATTGGGTAGTTTTCCAACTGTGTCACCGCCTATAACCCATCATCGAACCGAATAACCATAATTTTTTCATATAAAAGGAGGTGCTGGAGTCTCATTCAAAATCTAAGCATAAGAACAGTGAAACTCTACCCGTTTCACATTCCCCCCTTGCCTCAAGAATTTGCAGCGACATTGTGAGTTTTGAGCCAAAATTCTCTATTCTTGCATTTTTTCCCCATTGCAAGCCTAATACATTCCCTAGAGAGAGGTAAAGAGGAGAAATATACGTGGAAAATTAGTTGGGGCTTGGTGAAGAGGAGCCCAGACCAGGTTTGAGGAGTAGTCATCAATCTCATTGTAAGTAACTTTGTGGGATTAACAAAAAGGAATATTTTTTTGTCCCGAATATGATGTGTTCAATCTTTATGTTTGATTTATATTTGATTATGACATCTAACCCTGTTGGACCTTGACCAATTTTTGAAGAATACTTGGTCATATTTGACCATTTTTGGGGACTGCGATAGCTTGCCAAAGATGGAGCGCAACGCAAAGCGGAAATTAGGGAAGCAAGACCTACTTTTGGGTCCCTCTTAGGGTTTTGGGTTGATGTAAAGGGAAAGGAATGTTGGCCTGTGGGTTTACCCATGCTTAGGCCTATTTTGTAATCTATAAATAGATACTTAGGCAATGTAAGTAGGTAGTAGTAGTACATAATGTGTTTATCTCCTTCTTAGCTAAGTGCTTGTTGTGATTAAATAGATCTAGTTATGCTCGGTGCTTATGATCTATGAATGAATGTTAGATCTAATCTATATTTATGTGGCTAAGTACTGAATCATCTTTAGTCTAAGTATTCACTTCGATTCTCTGTTCTATCTTTGAAGTACCATAAGGGTTAAATATTGATGAATGATCTATGCTAACTTCCCTGTAAAAGATATAATCACAGATCAATGTCCCAGCTAAGGTTGTAGATATCTGAGTCCTACAACCACCCCTGCCTCTACCTCGGGTGAGACTTCATCTGCTTCACATGTGTTGCTAAAAGGGCCTGTAGTTAGGGTTTTTTTGGTATGCTCTTGAGCGTTGAACCCTGTTTCTACCCCTGTGCCAACAAATGGTTCCATTGTCGGGACCTGGAACTGTGATTGCTGGGAACTAAAGAATAAAAATCTTTGTGCGAAATAAGCTCTGTGCATAGATCTCTTGCCCTAGTGCGCAGTATTCTACTTGACCTATGAAGCTTTGTGCTGAGAAATAAAGGTTAGATCTGAAGGAAAGAGGTGAGATCTGGAAGAAAGAGGTTGATATTGAAGAAAAGAAGTGAGATCTGAACACTTTATGCTATAAGAAAGGTAAAAGTAGAAATTTCCACAGAAAAGAGGTAAGACCTGTAAGCTCTAGCCTCTAGTAAAGGTAAGAATAGTTCAAGTTTTAGATTTGAAATCTTTGTGCTCTATATAGGTAAGATAAGTGGAAATTTTGTGTTTCTGAAGCATGAATTTAGGTGCGCTTGATATATTTTGTCCTAGCCTAAAAAATAGAGCATTGTTAGATAAAAGAAAGTTTGATATGGATAGGTCTGATAGGAATAGTGAAAGATATGTTATACCTATGCATAGAAAGAATATTTGGACTAACTAATGGATGTAGGATCCTAGAAATAAATTTTTGCAGGCTAGCCATCATGATCCTAGCGCACAGTACAAGAAGAGTTGGGGATCATGGACAAGAAAGAGTGGATTAACTCTTTGTTACAATTGCAAAAGACCAGGACATCTTGCTAAGGAATTCCCTGGGAGAAACCCTAGTTGCCTCTGTTGTAAATATATGGACCATGAAGTATTAGATTTCCCTAGAATTATTGCTAGAATTGAAAAACTGAATATGGAACCAGCAAACCCTGAAGGAGATCAAGAGACTAAAATTATGAAAGAACCCCAGAAAGAATTAGAGATCATGTTACTAAAAATAAAAGAAACTCTATATGATCATAAGGATGTCAGTTTGTCAGAGATCTTCAAAGAAATGGATAAAATCGAAGTAAGAATAAGAGAATTCGACATTGACTGTGCTTTGGATGAGGGAACACCGATGAAAATTATGAAAGAAAACACTTGGGAAACCCTAGGAAGGCCTGCTCTGATCCCTTGACTAGGAACCATCAGATTATTTAAAGGAAAAATGGTAACCCTATGTGGAAGAATTACCCAGATAGCTATGAGCACCCATGGAACTTTGATAGAGGAATAGTTTGAATTCTTCTTTATTGAGGATCATGCCCCATTTACAACTTTCTTGGGAAATATATGGATTGAAAAAGACTAGATCCAGAGGAAAGAAGAAAAGGATTCCCTAGAATAGAAGAAGCAAGAACTCATGGAATTTATGACTAGAAGAATCGCCTACTTGATGGAGGAACAAGAAAACAAATCTCAGTTGTTAAACACTAGGGACCTAGATGTCGAAGTTATAAGAGCATTAGAGGAACCACAAAAGACCAAAATACCTATCCATATGATGAAGGAGTATTACCCTTGGATCTGAAGAAAGAACCTAAGTAGTTCAAAGTGACTATGTCGAGAGAAGATAATACTCAAAATGGAAAAAGGATGACCGAGACTGAGCTCACTGGGAAAAAGGCTAGGAAGTTAAGTAAGAAGAGGGCCAAAATCAGAAAGTTACAGAAGACTCCAAAGGAAACTTCACAGAAGGAAAAATCACAAGAATTGAGCTTCGCCGAGATATCAGAACAACGACATCTGGCACTTTGCCATGGTGCAACAATATAGCCATTGGACCGATATACCCATTCGAATTTCACCCCGAACGGGTCGAAAAGAAATTATGGGTTCCCATTAGACCATTGGATAGCACCAGAACAGATAGAATGGAGTTAATGAAGGCCCCATATCCATTGCAAGAAGACCATTGCTAAGATTCCCTACTTAGTCCATCGCACCACGCACCAAGAATAATTTTTTCTAACTGAGAATTTGAGCCCGCAACTTGAGATTACTTCACCCTGTGATCATTACCTTGTTCCCATACTTTTCATTATAGTCTCTGAACACATTTTCACACCTGAGCTAGTGGACCCAAGCTTGTATGTCAGACGAGCTTAGCATTGTTGAGAAAGTAGTTGAAGAAGTTTTGATTGACCTAATGGATGAGAGAGTCATGTCAGAGAGAAGGATGTATGCAGGTGTGAAAGCATCATCGACAGGATGAGTCCAAGCTTCTCCCTCCACTACTCGCAAAGAAGGACTTTCCAGAACCACGACCGAGATAAGAACAAAGCACAGAGACGATATTGCAAATGACAAGCTAATCCCGCGCATTCTGCTAGTTTACATACCACCTTTGAGTGGCAAGATTAACAGTGACAGTGTACCCAGAGACTTTGAGTACACCTTGATCACCACGTATCTTTTGAAAGGGGTGTGTGCAGTATGTGCTAACCAAGATAAGCTCGCAACACTGAAATTTAATGATTTTAAACTTGGAGATCGCAAAACCGACAGCATGTTCGCTCTGCATAAACACTTAACCAAGACTAAAGGAAGAAATACTAATATTTTCCTGCAGTCTTAGACCTAGAACCTCGTGTATTCCACACTGCTCAATGTAATGAAGATCCCTCACTTCAGCAGACACCAGGAAGTCAATGCATGCATCAGGTTGTTGTTGTCTTGCTACCACAGTGGATACTTATGGTTGGACCGTCACATCACTGTGGATCTGACTCTGATCAATCGGATCACATGAATTAGCATGAAAGGCCCTGACCCACAGGAATTTTACCCAGGAAAGACCTCATACCGAGCACTAGCACATTGGATAAAGGAAACTTATGGAAATGTAGAGAAGGGTACGCGAGGCTACAAGGTAGCCTCTATCCAGAGTGGTGTAGTGCACCTTGCATGTCAGATGATCGTTGGCAAGTTACTTTGTAAGAATAGACCAACACAAGTGATTGGCTTCATAGTTGACCTCACATGGAAGTGCACCAAGGGACTACAGATGAATTGGGCACAGTATCTTGTAAAGCAGTTAGAGCTGGATTGCAGAGGAGCGCAAGACCAAGGGTATGAGTTCCACTTTAGTTGGTTTCTCATACTCATAACCTTCATCACTTGGGAACTTCCAGAGGGAGCCACTTTTCCATAGATCAAACCCTTCGAACCACTAGCCACGAAGTTCTGTACGTTGTGGTACTCCAGTGACATGAACAAGAAGTGGAAGTCCAATGCTGCCTTCCACACCTAATTCAACCAACTAAAGAATGCAATTCAGTCTACACCGCGAATCACCCCAAACATACTTCATAGTTTTATACCTTTGATGAAATTTAGCACGGACTGCCACTTCACCTATATTATAGCGTGTAGTGATGTGCATAAACAACAACTCCAATCCTACTACAAGATGACATAAGATGAATTGGAGGAGATTACCAAGGAATGGTCAATGGACCTCCTTGTTGAAGTGGACCCTGCAGACATGTCCAATGAGGAAAGCCCTGAAGCTATGTCGGATACACCTGGGCCAAGTAGGACTAAGAAGGATGATGAAGTTAAAGATTTCCCTAGCACGTCCACGAAGACTACTTCAATCTCACCTACGCAAGGAGGTGATGGTGACGAGATAGGTGGTACAGAAGTTGAGAAAAACAGAGGCGAGGTTACTCCACCTAGAGAGATGGAGGATCCATCCATGAAAAGAAAGATGACACCACCAAAACCCTCCTCGTGAAATAAATCTAAGGCCGCCCAGAACACGCTTAAAACTACCCTTACCCCAGATGAATTCGACTTCTTAATTGTCGCGCTAAATGATGTTTCACTAGAGCTCGCAGAAAATCAAGAAGCAAAGCAAGAGGAGGTATTCAACCAAATCAAGGGCGAACTCGAAGAAGTACAACAGGCACTCCAGCCCAGTGTTGGGCCCCAACAACTCCCCCTAAATTTTTACAAAATTTAAAGGGCCCTCATTAGAATCTGATGAGCTACAGAATCAACATTTTCAAATAGTTCCATACCTTGGCTTGCTTTGAGAAAAAATTAAGACATTTACTATAGTATGAGACATTCATTACAAGGGTATATGTCAAAATTTAGAAACGAGCATAGAAATCTCAATTTAAACAAAAACGTTAATTTTTATCAAATGTTTACTTTCATTTAAATTATGATTATGTGTTCATTATTTTGCTTATTAACAATTTTAACTATTTTGAATAATGTGTTCAATACTTCATCAAATAATATCTTGGTTGGTTTCTCATTTTCATGAAATCATTTGGTGATATTAATTAATTAAATTATTTTTTCATTTTGCATCTCATTTCAAAATAATAATAATAAAAGAATTATCTATCATTTGTAAAAAACTAAAATTAATATTTTTTCTCCATTAACTTGAAGCTTCTAGATCATATTTGAAAACAAATTATAAACAATGTTTGTTTAAAAGTTATAGTTAGTTTAAATTCATTTTTTATTTTTCTAGATTTTGTTTTATTCACAATTTTTAGGTTATTAATTTAGGTTTCTTTTTGTTTCATAGGTTTCTATTATCAAATATTTGATACGGATCTGATCATTGCTTGATTTTATTATCTAAATATGTTCAAGATGATTGATCCAAAAATAATTTTGGATTGCTACAAATAATTTTATGAGCAACAACAGATAAAATTTGGAAAGGCGTCAAGATCAAACAGACGATTTGCAGAACTGATTGCAGCCAAACCGTGAGGAATTAGAAGAAACAATTGAAAACCCAGAACCCAAATGGATCCATTTACCTTCCTCTTAAATATTTTCCCAAAAAAATGCACGATTTGAGAGAAATTGATGTCGTTTTACGAGATAAATTTCAGGTGGCGAAAATTAATAGTGACGCCTAGACTATTCATTCATTGTATAAATATATGAGAAAGTTCAGAGCCAGGATGGAATAATTGGAGAGGAGGATTTTAATCATTTCTCTTTTGTATATTATTTCTTTTGTAAACTTTTTATTTCTTTTCAAATGGAGTAATGGATGGCTGGAATCTTTGGAAGAATGGACGAGTATTTTTAAAGAAGAATATGGAATTTCAGGTTGCTTAATGGCTTTTGTCCTGTGAGTAAAATGGTTTTATTTTCATTATAATATATTCATATTCTTTGAATAATTGATTATGCATTGATTTAAATAGCTTTAGTCTTTTTTATCAATACATGGTTAATTATTATCATTT
>ML800380.1:108218-123187 GCA_009831015.1 Picea engelmannii
TAGCAGAACATCAACTTCTGTCTCAGTTTGTATTAGGAATCCATAGCCTGGTTCTCCCACAAGTGAGGATGATCCTTATTACAAAAATAATAAGTATTTATAAGTTTTCCACAGGGTAAAACCTCCCTGTGGAAGTTATCAAATTGTTTACATAAATCTGGGAAGATATCCCAAGTTTTAACTAAACTAGGAAACTACAATAAAACTAAAACACCCAAATATCTCTTGAACTGTCCAACATCTCCCATGCAATTCGAATTTACCTGAAACAGGTCAGAAATGGATGAGTTAGAGGGATATTTTATTAATAAAACAATAAAAATCTAATTCTATAGACTAGCTACAGAATCTTCTGATTCTGTAGCTGGCCTAAATAAGACACAGAATCAACATTAAAATCGATTGAAAATCTTTTAAAGAATTCAATTTAATTGACATCCAATAGCTATTTGAAAACGAATCATTTAATTAAAATTTGTTATACCATTCAAAATCAAACATGATCATAAATCATTCAACTGAATACAGAGACAGGTGTACTCCGTTTCTTTTGTTACCACAAAATTGAACGAACAGGATCATAATTAACCATTGAGAAATCGTTTGATATCCAATTGAAACTGATATAACCAAAACAAATCATAGGTAATGTTTAAACAGGAGATACGATCGAATCCAAACAAAATCATTTACAATTCGTTATAGCTGTAACGACATACCAAACGATTTATATCATAAGTGAATTAAACCAATACTGGCACGTAACTGTCCACAAACGAGATCGTAATAGGGTGTAACAGAGTTCGTATGAGATATCCAATCGTTTGTTTTTGCAAATTGGGGAAAACAAGATCGATTGACCTTGACCAAAATCGTTCCATTCAAATGAATTGTAACCGGATTTGGTAGAGATAACACAGTCAATCAATTCATTTTGTAAATTTAAAATCAAACAGAGCATTCATTTGTGATACAAATCTTACTCATAAAAATGATCGAACTAACAACAATCCAATCAAGCGAATCAATCGGTTGGGGTTTAGCATAGTTGTCATGAATCAAATCCATTCCATGATTCGAGCGCACTTGCACAGGCTTAAATGAGAGCATTGTTTTTATAAAAACAGAGTCGTTATTTCCAAATTAAATTGAACAGAGTGGTATTCCTGACTTCGAAAACTATATGACACAATATACCACAAGATCGTAACAACCAAACTCATTGAAAATGTTTGCCAATCACAACATACGAATCATAACGAAATCAAATCCAAACATAATCACCATCTAAATTGAACGAGAAAAACTTCCTATTCAGAGTAAATACAAAACGAATTCAATCGAAAGCAACTCGTCAATCTCGTTAACTCAATCAGGCAAACCAATGAATCAAATCCACACGAAAACCATTCAAATCCAAAATCTATCGATGGCTATACTGGGAATGATTAACTCGTGTATCTAAAATGAAAATCAATTTATTTTTAGCAAAGAAAAACAATGTCCAGGATGATCACCGAATGACAGAGGCATTTGAGCGAGAGACTGAGCTATTTAAAAAACATAATTCAAATCAGTATACAACCTTGATCATTCGTAAAACTAAAACAATACCAAATTTCATACCTGTATGGCTGGATCACGACAATTTGGAGTTGATAACAGCTGTGGTCAATTCAACGTTCTTGAAAAGGATGGAGCCTGTCGTCTTCTACTTTTTATCAATTGCTTGGAGTTTATTTCTCTGGCTGGTCAACACTGCAATTTGATCTTCCAGCAATTGAATTTTCGATTGGAGTATAGGAACATCGATGTAGTATCGTTCCAACCATAAATCGCATTGGTCAAAGGAAGACTGTGAGGGGTTTGAAAGAGCAGGTGAGGGTTTGATCATATGGCTAAAGGTTTCGTTAGGCAATTTAATACCAGGGTGGATGGGATCATTTCTTAGGCAGGGGGGAAGATTTGTCACGAAATCGTAAGGTGGTTCGGGGCATAAACCCTGTGAGTAAGGGTACTTGCTGGCTAAGAAACGTTCTACGTCAGAATCCGAATCCTCACTAAGGACGATAGGGTCTCGCTCAGCAGAGGGTTTAGGTTTATTTCTAGCCATTCTCAAAATGAGTCGGCCGTTCCTTTTTCCTTTGGCATTAGCAGTAGGGTTTGCCTTGGGATTTTTGCTTACAGGCCTTTTAATAGTCTCGGCCTTCTCAGTTTCAACGTCCGATAAATCAATAGCAGGATCGACCATAGGCTTAGGAGAGGGTAATAGGATATGGAAGGGAATAGGTGGCTCTGCCTTGGCTTCAGTCACCATAGGCTTGTCAACCTATATAGGGTCCGAGTCATTGAAACCATTTCAAGCGACGAAATCTCTCCAACTATCACCATGTAAACTCAAATGATAAACAATGATAAGCTTAATAAGACCATGGTGGAACAGGCTACTGTCAGCCTTCTGTCGTTTAAACCTTTTTGACATTTTATATAGGCTACGCTGAAAGTAAAAGGGAAAATTCAACTGGTATCCCATAAAGTTCATTAACAAACGTAGGTGGTAGAGGAAAACGAGTCCGTATCGACCTTCACAGGTCACGAACTATTTGACAACCATCAAAGTATCATGCCATCATGTTTTAAGTGCAGATATGGGCATACCTTTGTCACAAGAGGTGACTTTGCGTGAGACAAACAGCAGTGTCCATGGAACCTCTTCGACCTTACAATTTTTTAACCAACGTTGGCCCGAGGATGGTAACCCTGTAGCAGAACTGATAAATTCCTCGTCGATTTCCAACTGGATGTCTCCCACCTTGGCTCTACAACCGTTGAAAGTTAGGGCGAACTGTCGTGCCACACAGATATTAAAACCCTCAAATCATTGCATGAAGGTGAGCCATCCGTTATCCTCTAGGTCTTTGCGGGCATTGTCAAACATTAACAAGGCTTGGTTGTTGTTTCGCTCGATTCTCATGACTGGTGCCATGGAGCCGAGAACGTGGTAATCCGACGGTTTGGATCATAACACACACAGGAGCAGAGCTACCCAAGATAACATAAGTGAACGAGGATAAGGGATAGGCATAAATTCCATCGTACGAAGGTGGTGGAGCTTATCTCTGCCATGCAAAACAATTATTTCCAAAGTACAACTATCGGTTTACATAGTTGTTCAATCCATTATAGCATAGTTCAACAGTCATATCACTTGGCCGACTAATGAAATCAATGTATAAACCAATGCACGCAAACGTTAGGCCATAGTTTTAAACACCCGACATATGAATCAAAACCAAAATCAACTATGCCCCAATGTGTCAGCTCATATAATCAATAATTTAACCAATGTGCCAATGGGTATTCATATAATCAACAAGCCAATAGTTATGAAAAACAAACATAGGTATTATATTAAAAAGATATATATGAAATATTAAATCATAACACCCACGTATCTTATGAAACCAAAGGTCAAGTAGGTCAAATAAAATACAAATCCAAATGCCAATGCATTATAAACTCAATAACACCAAATTACACAATCAATCGAAGCATGATTAATGAGTACAGATTGAAATTTTTGCCAACTGCAATCAATAAGTGAAATGTAAGCTCAATAGGCATATCGACAAGAGAAATAATGACAGTTCAGATAATGATTTCAATGTGACTTCGAAAGACTTAATTTTTCATGCTTACAGTCGTGAAAACAAAATGAAGGTAAATGTGTAAATGTTGCAGAAAATAAAAGTGTCGTTTATTTAAAAATTGCGACGAAAAATTGGTGTTTGTAAAACATTGGTGTAGGCAGCTTATAAGATAATGGAAAATGTGAATTGGCTGCCAATAATGGAAACACACTGGTAGAAGCAGTTATCTCTGCCAAAAGAAACAAATTCAGATTAGGACAACAAAGATAATTCCAACTCAAAAATAACAACCAGAAAATTGTATAAACATCATCATTAACCAACTATTCCAGCAGTGTTTCAAAAGATGAAAACTGATAATAGACTTAAGATAAGCCAATCACGATATTAAAGATAAAATCTTCAATATTGTTGGCATAGACACTGCTACCAGCAGGCGTCCATAGCCTCGACAGGGTTTCCATTTAACCCACTCTGACATCTGTATCCTACCAAGAAGTTCTGGATCAGAATAAAGGACATTAAAGAGGTTTCATTTTTGCGATATTTTCATATAATCGACATTGCTTCGCTGCCAGCGGGCCTATTCAGTACCCTGGCAAAGTTGTCTTGGCGCCATGCATGCATTTACCCGCTGCCAGCAGACCTGTTCAGCATCCCGACGGGTTTACAAGCACTTCCCATAGCTCTTATTCATAATTTATTTTGTTTTGTCTTTTCATAGATATATAGCCGAGCGGGGTGACGCATGAAAATCATGATATTTTAACATATATTTTTAGACCTCATCAGAATTTCATAGAATTGTCCTTAATTTAGATCTAGAGATGTTTTATTTACAAAAACAACTTCCTAAGACAGGGAGACATCTTCTGAGTCATTCCTTTACGGAATAGGGATAGCGTAAAAAGATAATAGATGATCATGACGAACTTTACTCAAAGATCGAAATCAATCAACTTCTTTCAAACAACAGACTTTTCCAACACAGTTATAAACTTCAGCAATATACCATTGATGTTTGCACAAATTTCTTAGGAAGTTATTTCAGTGAAGAAAATTTCTATTGTCTTTGTCTGAATAGCTCAGTGTATAGGTATGTGTATTTCAAAGACGCAAACCGACAAATTCAAGGAAAAATCAAAAACTAAAAAGCAAATGAAAAAGAACACAAAAGAAAAAATATGTACATAATATACAAAGGTTGTTTATCAAGAAAAGTATCTCTTCAAGGCTTGGCCATTCACTGGGTAGGTGTCAGGCTGCCCTTCAAGATTCTGCAATCGAAAAGAACTGGGACCCAACTTTTCAGCAATTAAAAATGGTCCAAGCCACATATTTTGAAATTTTGTGTGCTCTCCCTTTCCCTCATGTGGTTTTTCCCACTTCAAGACAAGATCACCTACTTCAAAATTCCTATCAGAAGCAGAATTAGAATCGAACCAGATTTTAACCAATTTTTGATGTTGATCTAACTTACGTTTAGCTTGGGCTCTTACCTCTTCTAGCTTCATCAAAGCGTTAATTTGATTTTCTAGAGGGGGACAATCTTCTTCTTGAACTTTCTGTGACAACTGAAGTGAAGGAAGAAGAATGTGAGGTGGTAGGATTGCTTCTCTGCCATAAACGAGAAAAAAGGGGGAGTTACCTATAGCGGCTTTTGGTGTTACCCTATCAGCCCACAACGCGTTGAACAGTGCATTGTGCCAATTCTTGTGATTTTCAACCACCGTTCTCTTGATGATTTTGATCAAGTTCTTGTTTGTTGATTCTACCAATCCGTTGCACTGGGGGTAATAGCTAGCAGAGTACTTCAGCTTAATTCCTTTTTCCAAAGTGAACTTTCTCATCTCAAGAGAGGAAAAGTAAGAAGCATTATCGAAGACTAAACAGTTAGGGATACCAAAACGAGTGATAATATTCGAATTCAGAAAGGCAATTACCTGACTGGTGTTGACACTTCTTAGCGCAGCAGCTTCAGACCATCGAGTAAAGGAATCTGTGGCTGTCACAATAAACTTGTGTTGTTTCAAGGATGGAGGGTTGATTGGACCTATGATATCAAGGCCCCATTGCTGGAAAGGAGAATCTACTGTAACGGGCTACAACGGAAAGGCTGGTTTTTGCAATCACCCTGATGCTTTCTGACAGATGATACATTTGCGACACAAGGCATAGGCATCTCTAAAAAGCGTGGGCCAGTAATAACTGGCTCTTAAAACCTTATGAGCAGTGGTTTTACCACCAAAATGACCACCAGCTTCTCCTGCATGCAACTCGAGCAAGACTTTTTCTGCTTCGTCTTTTTCAAGACAACGCATCAGTACACTGTCAAAATTCTGACGAAACAGGATACCATTAACTAGATGGAAAGAGGAAGACTTTAACCTCAACGCTCTTCTCTTAGAGGGGTCTAGGTGACGAGGGGATGACCCATGTTCAAGACAAAATCTAATATCGTCGTACCAAGGACTAACAAGGTTTTGTGTGCAACATATTAGACTTTGATCGCATTGTCCTAGGTTTGACGTATCCGTTTCTTCTTGCTGTCCTGTCTCCGAATCAGCTACCAACTTACATAACCCTTGGCCTCTCACAATCTGAGCTGGGGTGATTTCTAAGTCATACTCCTGCAAGGAGGTGACCCAGTTGGCTCTCTTTTCTCCTAGTTCCTTCTTCACTAACAAGTTCCTCACGGCTGGGTAAGGGACAATGACTTTCGTCCTTGACTTCAAAAGATAGGACCAGAAGTGCTTGACTACTTTGAAAACAACGTAGGCTTGTCGATATACCACTGGGTAATTAAGTTCAGCACCTTTGAAAGAGGAACTCATAAAGGCGATGGGTACTTTTTTGTTCTCTACATTCTTCTGAGTTAGGACGGCGGCATAGGAATGGTCAGAAGCAAAAGTATAGAGTGTAAAATCTTGAGAAAAATCTGGGCTCATGAGAGACGGAGCGTCTATAATGGCCTTCTTTATTGCATTAAAATCTTGGTTTTCTAGGGGTCCCCAGTGATATTGGGTGTCTTTCTTAATCAAGTTTTGTAGAGGCCTGACCATTTCGGAGAAACTGGGGATGAATCTCCTCACGAAGTTAATCTGGCCTAAGAAAGACTGCATGGATTTTTTAGATGTAGGAGGGGGAAGTTTTGCGATGACCTAAGTCTTTTCAGGGTCAATAATCATTCCTTCGCTAGACACAATGAATCCTAGGAGTTTACCCTGTTCTACTGCAAAGATGGACTTTTTGGGGTTTAAGGAGATGTCGTATTTACGACATCCCAGTAGGACGGCTCGTAAGTGAGCTAGATGATCATTTTTGTTTTTAGAAAATACAGTCACATCATCTAATTAAACTACGACGGACTGATTGATTAAGCCTCGGAAAGAAATATCCATTGCTCTATGAAAAGTAGCACCATAATTAATCAATCCAAAAGGCATTTTGCGATAAGCATAAGTGCCCCACGGAGTACGGAAGGTAGTTTTGAGTTGGTCTGGCGGATACATCAGGACTTGGTTGTATCCATAGAAACCATCCAGTAAGGATAGCCTCTCAGAACTAGATACATGTTTAAGGATCTGTTCCATGGGTGGGACAGGATAATTATCTTTATCAGACGCTCTATTGAGGTTTCGGAAATCGACGCAGAGTCGAATTTCCCCATTTTTCTTACGGACTGGGACGAGGTTAGAAACCCATTGAGTGTGCCTAACAGGAAAAAATGTTTTAGCATTAAGGAGTTTATTCAATTCTTTTTGAACGGTCGGTTCTAATTTAGGGTGCATTTTCCTCAGTTTTTGTTGGAAGGGTAAGGTTTGGGGCTTCATCGGGATGACATGCTGTATGATATTAGGGTAGAAAGTTTTAAGATCATCATATGCCCATGCAAAGACATCTTTAAATTCTTTGAATAATTTGATGAATGCAACTTTTTCTTGTTGAGAACATCCCAAGCCTAAGTTAATGCACTGAGGATTTTCATTAGTTCCTAAGTTTACTTTTTCATAAGACAACAAGGAACTATTGGTTTTACTATTGACCGTCTTTATAAATTTATCTTCAAAATCATAAAACTTCTCTAATCTAACTATAGATTTTGGTATCGAGTTTACCATGTCCGACAGAGCTTCAGGAGTTTTCTGATCATGTATTATCGTAAAATCGTGCAAATTGTCATCGTGTGTGTGTTCGTCTATCACCGGGCCTTGAAAGGTTTCTTCCATGTGCATAAAGTTAATAATCTGTTGATCATCGTCAAATACTCTCCAGTTCGTGATGTTTTCGGGAACAGATGGATGAAACAGTAGCTCAACGGAGAATGCACCTGGGGACAAGCCTTCTGCAGGAAGAAGTTTAGAAGCTACATTAGCTAATAAATCTTCTTCAGAGTTATTCAACCTAGGAATGGAATTTATATTGAAAGAAGAAAAAATTTTCATTAAATTCCATACCTCAGACTGGTAGCTTTTGAGATGCGGAGACAGACAGTGGATAGAGTCTCTTACCTGTCTAACCACTATTTTAGAGTCACCAAAGACGGTTAAATTTTGAATGTTCATATCCAAAGATTTTCTGAGACCTTGCAGTAAAGCCTCATATTCTGCAGTATTATTAGTACATTCAAATTCCAACCTACATGCTATCAATGTTTTGTTACCTGCCAGATCGATAATAATGAAGCCTGCTCCGGCTCCTTCTTTGGACTTTGACCCGTCGAAATATAGAGACCAAATTCGATTTGCATCGGGTACATGGGACCTTTGCATGGAAGATGCTGGCTGCATATATGCTACAATCTCGGACTATTGTTCTGGATTGGTGATAGGTGAAGCCTCGGCCATGAAATTTCTGAAGAAGGTGTCCATTCCTTGTACTTCAGGTGAATCACCAGAAGGTGTGTATGGTTCGTTGGGATCGTTCAAATCGGTGACCGTGAACTTAAGGTAGCGCTCACGATTTACTCTGATTTTATTAGGTTTGTCGTTCTCTGGAAGCCATAGATGGGACCAATCTGTTGTGAAATAACCATGTAGTTTCTTTGACCAGTCCCTGCTCAAAAATAGACCATACACTTCTGTAATATCCACAACAATTATATCAATAACTTGATGAACCTTGGGGTTAGACAATAATCTAATAAGTACATTTTTTAGTTCGCCTATAACTTTGACATTTGTCTGATCAAGTTGTATGATTTTTAAAGTAGAGGGTTCAACTTCTACGTTTATCTTTTGGAAAACAGACCAAGGCATCACATTGGATGACGCCCCTGAGTCTACCATACAATTATGCACATTTCTATTAAAAATCTCGAAAGTTAATAGAAAAGGAGGTACATTTTTATGAGTACTAAGAGTAGTATCTTGTGGCTTTTTACTCGCAGTTTCTAAAGCTACTTTATCTACATTATTTACATTATTTACATTACTTACAAGAAGGCTTCCTTTATGTTGAGGATCGGGATTATTTTTAGTGGAAGTCTTTTGGGGAGTTTTGTTTTGCACAACCTTGTTACTATTAGAATTACCATTTTTACCATTTTCTGAGATATTTTGCAACATTTTTTGTAACAAAAATGGAAACTTCAATAACTCATAAATAGAAATGTTAGCCCTTAACTTTTTAAGATCTTCAACAACATCATAATCTAAGTTGGGGCTCACATTATTCTGTTTAGTCTCTGTTGATTTAGATTGCTTTGGAGGTGAAGTTGTAGTATTTTCGGAAGAAGGTTTATTTGTTGTCTTACTCCTAGTGTTATAAGGATGAACTGTCTCGAAGTTAGCTTGAAAGATGCTATCCGAGAAGTGTCCAAAAATGTTTGGAGAAGACTCTTCTTCTTGGATTGTCTCTTGTTCAACTACCTCCTCAGGAATCTCAGGAGGCATCAAGTTATCTTGGGCTTCTAGAATTGTTTGAAGGGAACATTGCAAACTTTCTATATTTAGGCCTTTCGTGGTTGGATTAGGTCAGTTGGTAGGAAAAGGCTTCCGGAACGGGGCTTTGTAAGGCCCTTTGCTTGAAGAAGCTTCTTCGGTCGACCTTTTTAAATCTATAACTTGATTAGACAGTTTTTGAACAAATTTTGTAAGGTTTTCCAAATCGGAGCTTTCAGGTTGTGATTTACTTTGAGTGGGTCTGGGGAGTATTTCAATCTTCTTTTTGGAAGAAGAACTAGTTTCAGTTTCGTTGCTAGAAGAGTCTTTAAAACTAAGTATATCTTTTTCAATCTGGCTGGCCTCCTCGAAGGCCTCTAACAACGTGTCTTTTTTAGATCATTTAACCCAGATAGCTATGCTTTGATGCAAAGCTTTAGTGTAGTAAGATATTATAAGACTTTGAGCAAGCATGGAATCTACAGGGATTCGGTTTTTTAGTGTTAAGAATCTCTAATTAAAGTCTTTAACTTTTTCTTTTGGGTTCATTCTTAAGCTAGAAAGGTCCATGACTAATACTTCTGGAGGCTTACCGTCTCCAAACTTTTCCAAAAAGCATGACTTAAACTTTTCCCAAGACACGATGGTATGGGGTTGTAGGGCAAAGTACCATGTGGATGCATTACCCTCGAAGGTATAAGGGAACAACCTACAGAAAACGTCTTCATGTTCGACATTGCAGAGTCTTATGGCTAACATAAAATTTTTAATGTGATCTTCAACTATCTGTTTTGAGCCAGGATCAAACTTAGGAAGCCATTTCTCCAGTTTATTAGGTAGAGGATGTTGAGCTCCAGGTACGGCTACGGTATCCTGGTCCAACCAGGGTCTAGAAGGGTTGTTCTGATTTTCCATTGGGGTAGTGGGTGTGGAAGGCTGAGAAGGGGAATTTCCTTCGTCAGAGGAATCTCCTCCAGAAGAGGAAGGAGATGATGGAGGTGGTGAAGGAGGTATTCCAGATCCTCCTGCAGGAGGATTTAAGATTGGATCTGAAGGATTCACAGTAGGATTAGTGCCACCTAATTGTTCTCTGATATCAGAGAAGTCTAAAGTTTGACCCCACGGATGGTTTGGTTGCCTCAAATGGGATAAGGCACTATGTGTTTTAATAAGAGATTGGCGGACAATCTCTTGTATGTCACCACCTGTAGGATTAGGGGTTGCTGGCTCAACTGTGATCTGTGGATCGTCAGTTAAAGTAGTTGTTTTTTGAAGGGGAATATTATCATGTGAATGGCTTCTAGTCACTATAGGTGAGCGATTAGGGGGGGGAGGAGTCTTGCGACCACCTCGTGCCATTAATTAAGTTCAGGCCCTCCTTCTAGTGCCATTTGTTGATGGGCGAAATCGATCATTTGTCAACTGAGAGAGTGGAACCGGTCCGAGGTTGTCTAATAACCCAAGCCGTTTGGGATGAACTACCCTGACGGGTTTAGCGGCTCCGTTAGCCGATCTAAGGTCCTAAGAAAACAAAAAAATGAAACTAATCTACAAAAACTAATCTAACTAAAACTAACTAACAAAACAAACTAACTAATCTAACTATTCTATATATACAATCTACTAACTAATACTATACTAAATCTAACTAATTAACTATCTAATTACTAACTGAAATATAACTTATTCACAAAATGTACAATATCTACAATTTACAGATTTGAATAAAACCTGAAAAACTCATTTGCATTCTGCCCTAAGACAGAGAAAGATAATTTTGTTGATTTTATAATTTTATGAACAAAAATAAAACAGAAAAACTAACTGAACTAAATCACTAATCTAAACTACAAATATATCTAATTAAAATACTAATATTATACTAAACAAACTAACGAAAATAAATACAAACTGACTTGGAGAATTGCTCCAGATTTGTCCTATGTATGATGAYTGTTTTAGCAGATCGGAGGAGGAAACTCGCACCGAATTACCCAGGAGCTTCTCGTAAACGATAGCTGCAGTGCTCTTCAAGTGTGTTTATAGGACAAACAAGACATAAAAATCACAACAATCATATGATTTATAAATCTCCACAGTTAGATAAACCTGTATGCAAAGACTTATACTAAATAATTCAATTGATGAAGAAGAGAAATCTGTCATTCATAAACTGAACCAAGTAATTGTTGTGTTTTTAAATATTGAAATAAATCAGACATGGATCATATTAATTAATTCATATCATTTTGCAAAAGACTGTGATAGCTAAAGTAGTCACTAATCAAATGCAAATTGATAAGCATAAACTTGAAACAAAAGATTGATATTATGAAAAGCGAAAGATGTAGTAGAACATCAAATTCTGTCTCAGTTTGTATTAGGAATCCATAGCCTGGTTCTCCCACAAGTGAGGATGATCCTTATTACAAAAATAATAAGTATTTATAATTTTTCCACAGGGTAAAACCTCCCTGTGGAAGTTATCAAACTGTTTACATAAATCTGGGAAGATATCCCAAGTTTTAACTAAACTAGGAAACTACAATAAAACTAAAACACCCAAATATCTCTTGAACTGTCCAACATGTCCCATGCAATTCGAATTTACCTTAAACAGGTCATAAATCGACAAGTTAGAGGGATATTTTATTAATAAAACAATAAAAATCTAATTCTATAGACTAGCTACAGAATCTTCTGATTCTGTAGCTGGTCTAAATAAGACACATAATCAACATTAATATCGATTGAAAATCTTTTAAAGAATTCAATTTAATTGACATCTAATAGCTATTTGAAAACAAATCATTTAATTAAAATTTGTTATACCATTCGAAATCAAACAGGATCATAAATCATTCAACCGAATACAGAGACAGGTGTACTCTGTTTCTTTTGTTACCACAAAATTGAATGAACAAGATCATAATTAACCGTTGAGAAATCGTTTGATATCCAATTGAAACTGATATAACCAAAACAAATCATAGGTAATGTTTAAACAAGAGATACGATTGAATCCAAACAAAATCATTTACAATTTTGTATAGCTGTAACGACATACCAAAGGATTTATATCATAAGTGAATTAAACCAATACTGGCGCGTAACTGTCCACAAACGAGATCGTAACAGGGTGTAACAGAGTTCGTATGAGATATCCGATCGTTTGTTTTTGCAAATTGGGGCAAACAAGATCGATTGACCTTGACCAAAATTGTTCCATTCAAACGAATTGTAACCGGATTTGGTAGAGATAACACAGTCAATCAATTCGTTTTGTAAATTTAAAATCAAACAGAGCATTCATTTATGATACAAATCTTACTCATAAAAATGATCGAACTAACAACAATCCAATCAAGCGAATCAATCGGCTATGGTTTAGCATAGTTGTCATGAATCAAATCCATTCCATGATTCAGGCGCACTTTCCCAGGCTTAAATGAGAGCATTGTTTTTATAAAAACAGAGTCGTTCTTTCAAAATTAAATTGAACAGAGTGGTATTCCTGACTTGGAAAACTATATGACACAATATACCACAAGATTGTAACAACCAAACTCATTGAAAACATTTGCCAATCACAGCATACGAATCATAACGAAATCAAATCCAAACATAATCGCACTCTAAATTGAGCGAGAAAAACTTCCTATTCAGAGTAAATACAAAACGAATTCAATCGAAAGCAACTTGTCAATCTCGTTAACTCAATCAGGCAAACCAACGAATCAAATCCACACGAAAACCATTCAAATCCAAAATCTATCGATGGCTATACTGGGAATGATTAACTCGTGTATCTAAAACGAAAATCAATTTATTTTTAGCAAAGCAAAACAATGTCCAGGATGATCACCGAATGATAGAGGCATTTGAGCGAGAGACTGAGCTATTAAAAAAACAGAATTCAAATCATTATACAACCTTGATCATTCACAAAACTAAAACAATACCAAATTTCATACCTGTATGGCTGGATCATGACAATTTGGAGTTGATAACGGCTGTGGTCAATTCAACGTTCTTGAAAAGGATGGATCCTGTCGTCTTCTGCTTTTTATCAATTGCTTGGATTTGATTTCTCTAGCTAGTCAACACTGCAATTTGATCTTCCAGCGATTGAATTTTCGATTGGAGTATAGGAACATTGATGTAGTATCGTTCCAGCCATAAATCTCATTGGTCACAGGAAGACTGTGAGGGGTTTGAAAGAGCAGGAGAGGGTTTGATCATATGGCTGAGGGTTTCGTTAGGCAATTTAATACCAGGGTAGCTGGGATCGTTTCTTAGGCAGGGGGGAAGATTCGTCATGAAATCGTAAGGTGGTTTGGGGCATAAACCCTGCGAGTAAGGGTACTCGTTGGCTAAGAAATGTTCTACGTCAGAATCTGAATCCTCACTAAGGATGATAGGGTCTCACTCACCAGAGGGTTTAGGTTTATTTCTATCCATTCTCAAAATGAGTCGGGTGTTCCTTTTTCCTTTGGCATTGGTAGTAGGGTTTGCCTTGGGATTTTTGCTTATAGGCCTTTTAATAGTCTCGGCCTTCTCAGTTTCAACGTCTGATAAATCAATAGCAGGATCGACCCTAGGCTTAGGAGAGGGTAATAGGATATGGAAGGGCACAGGTGGCTCGGCCTTGGCTTCAGTCACCACAGGCTTGTCAACCTGTATAGGGTCCGAGTCATTGAAATCATTTCGAGCGACGAAATCTCTCCAACTATCACCATGTAAACTCAAATGATAAACAATGATAAGCTTAATAAGCCCATAATGGAACAGGATACTGTCAGCCTTCTTCCCTTTAAACCTTTTCGACATTTTATATAGGCTACGCTGAAAGTAAAAGGGAAAATTCAACGGGTATCCCATAAAGTTCATTAACAAATGCAGGTGGTAGAGGAAAACGAGTCCGTATCGACCTTCATAGGTCATGAACTGTTTGACAACCATCAAAGTATCGTGCCATCGTGTTTTAAGTGCAGAGATGGGCATACCTTTGTCACAAGAGGTGACTTTGCGTGAGACAAATAGCAGTTTCCATGGCACCTCTTCGACCTTACAATTTCTGAACCAATGCTGGCCCGAGGATGGTAACCCTGTAGCAGAACTGATAAATTCCTCGTCGATTTCCAACTGGGTGTCTCCCACCTTGGCTCTACAGCCGTTGAAATTTAGGGTGAACTGTTGTGCCACACAGAGATTAAAACCCTCAAATCGTTGCACGAAGGTGAGCCATCCGTTATCCTCCAGGTCTTTGCGGGCATTGTCAAACATTAACAAGGCTTGGTTGTCATTTGACTCGATTCGCACGACTGGTGCCATGGAGCTGAGCACATGGTAAGCCGAGGGTTCGGATCATAACACACACAGGAGCAGAGCTACCCGAGCTAACAGAAGTGAACGAGGATAAGGAATAGGCATAAAT
>ML800380.1:145825-161070 GCA_009831015.1 Picea engelmannii
TGGGGGTGAAAACCAACCTCGTTTGATTAAAAGTGGGAGTGGATAGACCAATCAAGAAAAGATGGGGTGTTTTCAGAATCCTTTTTGAGGAGACCTACTTAGACCACCACGTTTCGAGACGAGGCTATGTGAGTGCAAAGTGGTTTTTGTGTGTGAGTGAAAGTGTACCAAATTTTAGTTATTTAGATGTCACCTTGCAGCATGTGGACTTCGCTTGGTCCTTTACAAGAGTTTGATTACCTAAATAAGCTAGATGTCATTGGTACAACCTTGCGGAATTTTAAAAGCCCTAGGAGACTAGCATGTGGACATTGTGGTCCGTTACTATCCTTTAACTCCCTATGTGTGAGTTAATCTAGAAAAAGCATGAAACTATCCTAGATTGAACAGGTGGGCATGTGTGGGCCCGTTACAAACTTTTCAACTCTCCTAGTTTTTTGATCTAAGAAAGTAGAATTTCAAACACTACTCTAGCTTTGTGACATGTGGGCATGTATGGGCCCTTACAAAGTTAAGATATGTTTGAAAAATGAAACTAAGAGGGGTCTCAAAAAGATCCTTTGTCCTCTCCTAAAAGTTTTGAAATTTTGTTAAGGGAGATGAAACCGTTTTCACAATCCTTTTCTGGTTCTCAAGATCGCTTAATGGCGCGAGAGAAGAGCATACTCAAGATTGTTACTTGCAATTTCTGGTCCCAAAATGTGAGTTTAGATGTGATTAGAATTGATGTTCAACTTAGATTTATAAACCAAAGAAAGCCATCCACGTGGCAAAAAGCAAATAAGGGAAAATGATTTTAATCCACCTAAGTGCCTATGTTTGTTTGATTATCCCCTTTATAAGTTGAGGGGTCTAAGTGGTGTAGTATTTAGAGTATGCATATCATCATTCTAAAGAAGGAAAATGATTCTTCCCCCACATACAAGAGCTTACAATGCAAATTTTAGAGTAGAGGCGCGGCCTTCTGTGTGGACAGAGGCGCATATGGCACCTGCGCGCTGACAGAATTGAACAGTAAAGCGCGTGCACGCCCGACGCGCGCCTGTAGGGTGAAATACCCACGCGCCTGTGTGAAAAGTCCGAGAAGAAAAATCTGGATTGATTTCTCTCCAATTTCTCTTGAATTGACTGGTTAGCAGGTCGGCAGAGGCCGGTTTGTGAACCTGCAAGTTAATGAAATCAAAAGGAAAGCAAAATAAGCCCAAATGAGGGAGGAATTGATACCAACTCCCCAGTACGATCGCCAATCTGTTTGCACCCAATTCGTCACTTGATGAGCAAATTAAGAGTGCTTACATGCCCAGTTGGGCTCTGCTAGGCATGACAGCTGTGAAGTAAAAGGTTAGAAAGAGAAACAATAAAACAATAAACAGAAATGAATTAAAATTAACTAAAACTATGAGCATATGGAAAAATGAAAAACAAATGTAAATGGACCAATATCACCAATGTATAAGNTGATCTGATTGATGAAATCCAAAGACACAAAGAAGAAAGGGGACTTGGGTCCCTTCTTTCTCCAATGGAAGGCTCTTGAGGCCCTCATTGATTGCTCTCCTTACAATGAAAAGATGAAAATGTGGGTGAAAGAACTCCAAGCTTATTCACTCAAATGAGGGGTGAATAGCTCTATGAAATGCAGCTTATAATGTTTATTGCCAAAGAATGGGTCCTTAACAATCTCAGCAGCATAACAGTATGAAGAATTCCTTGAGAAAATGGTGGTCATTCATGGCTTTTTATAGCCAAGCATTGGATCATTATGTAACCTCTTTAGAATGTGAAAAGGGGCTCTTTAGGGCACAATTAGGTCTTTGACTAGCCCACCATGAGGATTGAGCTCGGATTTGGTGTCAAATCGACTTGGGAGCTGATCCATTAGTGGTTGGGAGGCCGACCAATTTCAATAAATGCGTCGTTTAGCAGGCGCGCAGGTTTTTCACCCAACAGCCGCACCTTTTGCACCTATGCGCTCTTTGTACGTTTCTGTTACGTGCATGAGCGCGCGCACCCAGATGATGTAAAGCGCCTTTCAAATTTTTGGTCATTTGTATAGTTTTTGACCCTTTTGCAATGCTGTGGAATTAATCCTGTGCCATGAATGACTCCAGTCCTATTTTGACGATGCGGAGTTCTTGTTGCTGTGTGCGGATGAAATTTCAGTGATAACACTCACAACCTATTCAAGTTCTACTCCTTGGCTTTCAAGTTCAGTGAATAATTGACATGCCTTTTATTGCACTGGTTGAAGTCATTGAGTGACATCCATTACTTTAATTTGGAGTGTGCGTACTTGTTGTTGGGTCATTCATTGCTCTGGAAACCTCTTCATTCTCTCAACTGGTGACAAGGCCTTTACCTTCTCTTGTAACATGTCTACCTGTTGATGTGCATGTTGGAGCTATGACTCTAACACCTGTAATTCTGGACTTTTTGTGAGGATTTCATACGTCTGGGCACTTCTGGAGCTCACCTTCTTGTATTCCAAGGAAAAGGCTTTTAGTCAGTCAACTGCACTTCAGACAGTGGCCTCTCTTAGATCTCTTATTTCTTGAGGTGTCTCAGGCATAGTGCAAAGTTCCAAGTCTGCGATGTGTTGCTGAACTTGCTGGATCACTCCTTCCAGTTGTGCCACCTGTTGTGGAACTTGTTCTTCTATTTGGACTTTGATGATTGTCACAGAGTGAAGTTCTCTATGAACCCATTCATGTACTTTGATTTTATCTGTGAGAAACTGTTCCCTGTCTTGTTGTAGCATTGCTGTCTCTTCCTCCCACTTTGCTTGAAGAGTGTTATAACCCTAATTTGCACCAGACATGCTTACTTGGCATCATGCCATCTCAGATTCCTTCTTTTCCAAAGAACTGTTGAACAAATATTCTTAAAAACCTCTTTTATAAAGGTACACGTTCCCTACTCCATTATTGCATGCGTGTACACGATAACTGACCCAAAACATCCCATGTGTACCTACAAAAGCATGAAAAAGGGAAAGTTGCTGATGGAACACACAGCTTTGGGTGATTTAACTAAACCTTCCAACCATGTATAGCCAAGGGTTCGACCAAATACCTAGCTTCTTATAGCCTATATAAGAAGGGTTAGGGGTCCCATTTGGAAGAGGAGAATCATAGTAAAGAAACTATACCCAATTGCATATTCCCTTTGTCCCAACCCTTTAGCCTTCCTTGTGCAAAGAGAAATATAGAGCAAAGAAGTTGGAGGACAGTTGAAGAGGAGCCCAGGACCAGGTTCATGGAGCAGTGGTCGGCTTCATCATTGTAAGTTGATTCATTGAAGTTAATAATAAAGAAGTACTTTTCACATCCCACCATATGAGGTTTTCATGGTTTATTGCATATATGTTTATTGAATCTCTAACCCATTAATCTATATATCAAATGCACGTGGAGTTCTTTGTTTGTCTTGTGTGATTGTAGGTCAGCCTTGAGAGGAGAGATGCAGTCAAAGAGAAATCAAGCGTGAAGAAGGATCGATATCAAACGTCTGAAATAAGGTATGCTCACTTGATCTTCTTAACTATGTATTTGCTTAAGAATAATGGGGATTAGGTCTAGGACGACAGTAGAAAGTAGAAATATTTAGGTCTTTTCTTCATGCATAATTAAACCCTAAGTGCTAGTCTATAGAGGGATTTCCCACTCACAACAGAATTGGCGACCATACTGGGGATCTCTAGGGTTTCTAGGAATATTTGTTGGGTATTTTTAAAAACTAGTTTCATTCCTTTTTTTTTAAGTTTCTGCAAAAGTCTGAGCTGACAGAGATTATGTTCTTCCATACCAGTTATCTATGTTTCTTTGCTTGACTGTATTTTTTTTCCGAGACCCACAGAGGTACATGCAGCCTGTATAAGGTCTGCATGCGTGTACGCGCACCCTACCTTCCCACAACATGCATGTACATGCTAGTTGAGGAAGTGTCAGTCGTGTGTATGATTCCATAAAATTTCTTTTAGAGAGGCAGTCATCCTCTCCCCTATCAGAAATAATCCTTCTCAGGGGTTTTCTGGAACTCATTCTAGTCTCTGTTTTTGCAGTTTTGTAGCTTAGGTTTCACCTCAGATTGGTTTTGTTCTATGAAATTTTCCTTCAATTTTTTTCTTTTTTCTGTCAAAGTAAGTATCTGAGTCTTCAAGAGATTTTGGTTCTCAGTACCAGTAATCTTTTCATGGGATTGATTGCTTGTCCTTTTATTTTTTAGAGTTTCAAAATTACATGTGGCTTGTATAAGGTCTACACGCGTGTACACGCACCCTGACTTTACACAACTCACGTGCACACGCTTGCTGTTGAACTGTCAGCAGCGTGCCTGTAGCGAAAAAATTTGTTTAGGGTAAGGAATTCATCCTTTCCTTTGTCAAGTGTTATACCTCTCAGGTTTTTAGGTCTCTGTCATAGTGGTCAGTAACTTGGGTTTTATCACAACAATAGCTTTCTTTTTCATTAAAATATTTCTTCTATTTCGTAGCTTTTTTAACTTATTTTTAGCTTGAAATTTTAAGAAAAAATGAATCGTGCATTCATCAGTTTCTTTTATAATCTTTTGTTATTTCTGCTTTGATTGGAAGAAAATATAAAAAAAAAAACTTAGTTTGTTAGATCTCTTTCTTTCCTAGCATTTTATTTGCATTGTTATTTGAAAAAAAAAAAATAGTATAGCATTGTGTTTTCTTCTAATTTTAAAATCATTTCAAAAGTCAAAAAAAAAATAAGAAATAGAATCATTCTTTGCCATTGTTCATGTAAGTTTCATCATTTTTTCACAAGAGTCTTAACACCATCAGTTGCACTAATGTACCCTTTTAAGTAAATCAAGCCAGTAAAAAGAACACTAAATAAAATCAACTAGAGTTTATGTTTTATAGGGTTCATAAACTAGTCTAGGCTAGAGCCTTGATTTAGGTTGGAGAGGAAACTCTTCAAGGCTGTAAAACGTACATAAAAGTCTATGATAGGGAGTGTCAAAGTACAGTATAGTGAAAGTTATCTGGGACCCCCCTCTAACACAGGGGCTAAACACGAGGTCGTGTGTGGAAAGGTAGTGGAGATAACCCCTCCAAAGCTGGACCAATCGTAGTGGAGAACACATATAGAGGGCTTGTCTTGGGATTCCGTCGATTTCATTTACCACAAATCTTCGTTGATATCGAATCCATTCGAGGTCCTCATTTTTCTTCTGGACCACTTTCCTTCGATACCCTTGACAGGTTTCAGGCTTGATACCCTGCTCATTGTGGTCTACCTGACTTTTGACTGTACCCGCCTGGTGACTGTTCGCACACTGGAAACCTAGTTGTCTATATTTTTTAGAGACATACACAGGTGACTGTGGGGGTATACCATAGTACCTAGGACAAACATCGGGCCACGCTTTGCAGAGTATACTCGGAGGGTGCTTCCGTATTCAAGTTGCACTTGCATCGGTAAGTTTCTCTAGTGTTGGTTGTTGTAATTGTTCTTCCAACTAGTTAGTCATTTGATTGATTTTCCTTTAGGAACTTTTAGTGTGTGCTCTGTTCTCCCTAGTTTTCCATAGTGAGTTAGTCAGCTGTGGATTTGGGTCTCTGAACTAGGGTGGTAGATAGCCCACTCCACCGGTTGTGAGGAATTTTTGGTCTTCCACTTAGAAACATGGAGCCGCCTTTTTATAGGCATTGTTTTGATACCACTAGTTCTTCATAGTCAGTGTGTGAGACTTTTATGGATTTGAATGCTCCTGCAAGGGGAGAACCTGTGCATAATATATTCATGGCTAAAGTTTCCAGTGATACCAACCAAGGAGCCCCTTCACAAGAAGATTCTTGTGCTTTTCCCTTCTGTGGAAACGTTGGTGTCCCTTTGATGGCCACTTTGTACATCCTGGGTTGAATGTGGGATTACCAGTTTGGTTGGGTACCATTCCAAATGTCCCAAATGCTCTTGATTCTTCTCAGTTAAGCACCTTGAGTCATGACCACCCTGTTGATGTTTATTCATCAGTAAAGTCTTCTCCTCCACCTTCTCCCACCTCTGGTAAAAGTATAGTTACTAGTAACTGGAAGTCTAAACAAAATAGAAAGAGGAAGAATAGGAAGAAGAAATCACCAACCTCTGCGAGTCACGTTGGAGATAGGTCAACAACCTCTGCAATTCACATTGAATACCAACACCCAGCCTCTGCAAGTCATGCTGGGGGAAAGAGTCCAGTCACTGCTAGTCATGCTTGTAGCGCCTCTTTCTTCACCTTAGTGAGAAAAATAGAGGTGCTTGCAAGCTCAGTTGGGTTTGTTGAGCAGGAAAACTGTAAGGAAAAGGGTTAGAAAAAGAAATATAAAACAACAACTAAGAATTAAACTAAGAAATAAAACAACAACTAAATTTATAAACATAGGGACATAAAGACAAAAGAAACAATTAGACCCATGTCACCAATGATAAGGCTGATATTAGTGAAAGAAAACACCGAGAAGCAAGGGGACTATGAGTCCCTTCTTCCTCCAAATGCCCCCTGATGGATGAGGTTAGGAGCATACGTATAGCTGAAATCCATCAATGTTTCTTCTACTGAGAATGTTGTTGTAAGAGAGAGTGATAGTGGGATTGTCCAGAGCTATCCGTTGGAGGGAAAAAGAAACCAGTAGAACCCAAACTTCCATGAGGTGTGTAAAAAATAAACTGTGTATAAACGAGGCGGGCATGCCCCATGCTCGTGTCATGTAACTCAAAAAGATGAATTAAGTGTTGATGTAGACAACTGCAACGCCCTCGGGGGCAGTCAAATTAAAGGCAGAAGAGAATTCTGTAGAGGAACATACTCTGAATAGTAGGCAGTGACATCTGTAAGAAGTATCACAGATTCTGTAGGCATTGATAGCCTAGCCAAGTTCATAGGTCTTCGACAAGTACAAGAACTAACTGCAATAGTCACAAAGTAAGACACACCATAACATGAGAAAGTGTTGACGTTGAATGTTATGGGGGTCAGCAACAGCAGGGAGAAATTTTTGGTTCTCCCTGTGTCGTCCGAGATATCTCATTGGATGGGTAATAAGAATCAAGATACTGTCACCCTTCTGGAAAACTGTGCTGATGTCGACAAAAAGGGGGACATGACTCCCAAAAACAAATGGCTTCATGAAATCTACTAGGTGAGGTTAGGAAGTGGAGGAGGTACATGGACGAAGTCAAGATGTAGGAAGACTCAAGACTTCCCTTGGTGGGAGTATATGTGAGATAAAAGTGGCCGCAACCGTTCAACGAGGTCGAGTGTTAGGGGGACAACAAGACAGGGGATAAGTTGTGCCAGAGGCGGGACAAAGTGAATAAACTCAGAGGGTAGAGATAAGTGGCCTATGGGGTACTCTGAAGATATGGATGATGTCGTCAAGGGTAGATGATAAGTAGTGCCCCAACCAAGGGTGACATGGGTTGCGTTTTTCCAAAAAAGGGGAAAAGGTCGCCAAAGGTGACGACAAAAAGGTAATGTAACTGCTGGAAACAAAGGCGTTTGTACAATAAATAAAGAATAATTTGGGATAAGTGTACAAATAAAGAAATGGATGCCCCAATGTGAGATGGTTGGCCTAGGTAAGGCACAATTTGCTTAGAGAACTGGTGGCGGGTGGGGGCCCCACGGGTGGGTTTCTGTATGAGGTAGGTGAAATGAAGGGAAATTTGTAGATGGAAAAACTGATTGTGCAGTCCAACAATAGAGGGTTCATGATACTGAAGAGGTGTAGTCCAACAATAGAACTGTGAAGAGATAATCTGGGAGTTCGTTGGGAAAGCTAGCAAAATGAGGAGGAGTATGTGGCTAATTTGCGACATGATGTAAGACTATCAAGACTCCCATCCCTAAAGGGTTTTGAAAAAACAGCATGAGTGTCAAAAGTGCAAAAAGGTGCTATGAATGCGACAACTCATGTGGGTAAGAGAGTTACCAAGTGACAGTACTGAAGATGAAAATGGAGGTGTTGGTACTGCAGAGCCGAAAATGGGGATCCTAGAGGAAAATGTCAGAGGGTGTGACTGGAAATGTAAGTGAGATCCAGAGGGAATGACTACATGCCAGTGCTGAGTATATACCTAAAGGGGTTGTGTTGATGTATGACGACCAAGTACCTACACACATGAAAACCAAATACCCGACGTGAACAATATCTAAAGTAAATAAAATATATGAGCATGCATTTGAAATTTTGAATATGCGCATGTGTACCTGGTCAGGGTATGAAAAATGGTGTCCCAGGGGCTCAGGATGAAAAGAGGTCCAGAGACTATCGTGATGTAGATGATGAGATGTTGATCCTGTGGTTGAAGACGGATTGAGAAATGGACATCTGGAGCTCCCAGAATGGTGAGTGGAAGTTTGGAAAAAAGGCCTATATATAGCTGTAGGGCTCACATTACCACCTCATTTGTACTTGCGGCTATAGTGACTGGACGAGAAGTATTCAGAGGATTTTTGTAGATTCTAGGTGGATGAGGCATCCGATCGAGGACCAACGAGATTCAGGTTAGTGGTCTGATCATCCTGCATAGAATTAGGGTTTCATTTTTTGGGCAGGGGCTGTACGGAGGGCCGTACAGAGGGTTTGATGAGTGTGGGCCCCACATGCACGGGAAATCAGGAAGTAGGCATGCACACGTACACGCCTTCCCACCAGATAGGTGCGCATGGAGGCACTGGTAAGGGAGTAAAGGGTGCGCACTATGTGCACGTGTTGGAGAGACATCGATGTGAGGATGTCGCGGCACGACCAACTGATCCAGAGAGAGAAGTGCGGAGATGCCAGCTTGATGACCCTGGTGCAGGGCCATCACATGCTCCTCCGGTGGATGCCGGAGTAGATTTTGAGGACATACACCGTCACCTAGAGGAAATGTTATAGGGCGTGCATGAGGGCATGTGGTCGCGTATACAGGATGAGGGCATCCTGGAGTAGTGTGTGGGGATTCCGCCGCCATGGTGGGCCATGGTACGATGGGAAGCAGTAGTTGGTGCTGCAATGACCAGACGACTACCTCCGGGGTAAGGGGGACTAGTAGGGGGTGGGAAACCACCGCCTGAGGGAGGGGCAGGGGTGGGCAACCATTTCCTGAGGGAGGGGCAGGTGGTGGTGCTCTAGAGGCACCTTGAGTGGTGCTCTATGTATTGATGTATTTTTGTATATAGGTTGGTGAGCCCATTTTTTAACAAGGTGCTTCACTGGCCTGTGGATACTTGTATTTTTGTATGTAAACATTTGGATGGCACTGTATACCATTCGATATATACATGAGTATACATTTTGAGATCTATGTGGTGTTTACATGTGTTTTGTTAATGTATTGATGATATCTAATCTATATATGTTGTGACAGGTTATTGATATGTTTATGTATGTGTAGAGGTAGCTTGATGTGATATATGCCAGTCTAACAAAATATTAGCTAGGTTATCTGTAATTTGATTCAATTTCCTTGGAATATGTGTAAATGTAATGGAATCAAAATGTCGAGATAAAATTCTAACCTGCAGGTATTTGCAAAAGAGGCAAGGATCGTGTATGCGGTACACATTGTTGAGCTGGAGGATGACTAGTTGAGAGTCGAGGAAGACACTAAGGTGATGAATACGATGATGTTGGGCATCATACAGGAGGCCAATGATGGCAGTGTATTCGACTTGGTTGTTGGTCACTAAACCCAAACATATGCCACTCGAATGGAGCATTTCATGTGAGGGGGTGTAGAGAGCCCAAGCGAGATTTTGTGTCCAACGGCTAGCGTCGTCAGCGTAACTGATGTGGTAGGATGGTGGAGGAAGCATCTGTCAATAGCACAAATGATAGTTTAGACGTGAGGGATGAAAAAAAAGATTAAAAACACTATAAAAGAAAGAACCTAAACTAGAATGATTATGTTTAAGAATAAAATTTCTTTAAGTATAACCCGTTGACGGGTTCTTTGAGAGAGAGGCCAAGATGTATGCACCTTTGGTGAGGCAATGTTGGATAATGTATGGGCCATGCTAGAGTGACTTGAATTTTCCATGGCCAAAGGTATCATGAGAAATATCGTAAGCCAGGACTAGATCACCTTTGCGAAATGAGCGAAGGTTGACATGTCAATCAAAGGTAGCCTTTGATCATTTTTTAGCTGCCTCATTGTTCTGTAATGAAGATCGACGATCTTCATCCAGAGATTCTAAGTTCAGCAAGCACTGCTCCATTGGAGCAGTGTCGGGTAATAGCTCAATTGCAGTGCGTAGGGTGGGAATTTTGCACTCGATGGGAAGAGTGGCCTCAACCCCATGGACTAGATGAAATGGTGTGAAACCAATAGTTGCTTTCATAGCCGTACGGTAAACCCATAGCGCGGAAAATAACAAATGATTCCAATTGGTCTTATGTTTATTAAGCGTGAATTGTAACATGGTCTTGAGGACCTTGTTAATTGCTTCGACCTGTCCGTTAGACTGAGGGTAATATGGCGAGGAAAACTCGTGAGAGAATCCTAACCGAGATGAGAGTTCGACGAAAATCTCATTCTCGAAGTGTTTCCCATGATCGGAAACAAGTTGGAGTGGTACTCCAAAGCGAGATATGACATGGTTAAAGAAAAAATGTGCTGCGGTGTAAGTGGTGTTTTTGAAGGTGGGCATAGATTCTGCCCATTTGGTGAAGTAATAGACTGCGAAAACAATGTATTTGTGACCATTGTTGGAGGGGGGATTACAAGTCATGAAGTTGATGCCCCATTTACAAAAAGGGCCAGCAGTGATGACTAGATGAAGAAGAGCAGGTGGTTCTCGGGCTTTGTTGGCATAAATCTAACACTTCTCGCATCGTTTCACAGTGTGAATACAATCGTGAAACAAGGTAGGCCAAAAGTAACCTGCTTGGATAATCTTCTTAGCAGTAGATATTCCTGAAAGATGGCCCCCACATGTGCCATTGTGGCTTTCGTTCAAGACTCTATTGGCTTCGTTGATGGTCAAGCATCGACGAAGAATGGTGTCGACCCCTCGTCGGTATAAGATGTCTCGGATGAGGAGGTAGCAGGGGGGCTGGTGGCGAATATGATGACGATCATCTCATGAAAGGTGGTTACCGAACTTTTGAGTTCGAAGGTAGACGAGGAGGTTGTCGTACCAAGGATCATCCAAAGTGATGTAAAAGAGGTGTTCGTCAAGAAAGTCGGTATTGATGGGGGCACTGATGGTGTCAGAGGGGAGGGCCATGACAAGTTCGGTGAGAACGAGGGATTTCTTTCTCTTGGGTGTTGAAAATTCAAGATCATACTCTTGAAGGATAACGATCCATCGAGCAAATTTTCCATTAATTTGCTGACGACTTAGCAAGTATTGCATCGGGTTGGAATCTTTTACAACCTTAGTTGTGCGAAGAAGAATGTAGTGACACAGTTTCTGGACTGTGAGGATGACTGTAAGAGCTAGTTTCTCTTCATGTTTATACTTCAAGGGTGGCCCTGAGAGGATTTTACTAATGTAATAAATGACATGCCCACAATTGTCATCACCTAGATGAATGAGAACTCCTGCTACTGAAACAACTGATGCTGATACATAGAGGATATAGTTGCAATTGTAGTCAGGTGCACTAATTAAAGGAGCATTGGAGAGCACCATTTTAAGATCATCAAATGACTGTTGGGCATGTTCATCCCAGTGAAATGGGATGTCATGATGTAGTAAGTGAAGGAAACTATGTGCGTGAATGGCGTAGTCGGGGACAAATCGCCATAGAAAGTTAGCCTTGCCTTGTAGGCTCTGAAGTTGATGTAAATTCCAGGGAGGTGGAATTTCGGTGATAGCTTGGACTTTGAGGGGGTCCACGGTAATATCGCTTTGAGAAACGATGAATACGAGGAGGTGCCCCATGGTGACGCAGAAAACGTACTTGAGAGGATTCATGTGGATTTTGTACTGATGACACCGTTGGAAGATGATTCATAAATCATCAAGATGTTGGGTGTGTTTCTTGGATCGAGCTGTGAGGTCATCCAAGTATGCGAGGATGATATGAGCCAGATAATGAAAGATGTATGTCATCACCCATTGGAAAGTTTTGCCAGCAATATTTAAGCCAAAAGGCATGACACGATATGAAAAAGTACCCGAAGGGGTAGTGAATACGGTTTTGTACTGATCATATGGGTGAATTTGAATTTGATTATAACCAGAGAAACCATCCATGAAGGATAGAGCCTCGTGGCCTGCATAGTCGTCAATAATTTGATCAATGAAAGGTGTTGGAAAGTTGTCTTTGGGACACGCGTGATTGAGATCATGAAATTTCATGTAGACGCGGATAGTGCCCTATTTTTTGTTAACGGGTACAAGGTTGGAAACCCATGATGTATAGGCGATGGGGTAAATGAACCTGACAGTGCGTAATTTGTCAATTTCGGCTTTGATGGCTGCTGCATTGGATGGGTGCAGTGGTTGTTGTTTTTGACAAACTAGTGTAATGTCCGGCCAAGTGTCGATGCGATGTTTGATGATAGAGGGATCGAGGCCAGGCATTTCCGTGTATGACCAGGAAAAAATATCCCGATATTCCTGGAAGAGGGATTTATAGGCGGTGATTTCTTGAGGAGTGCAAGCAGCTCCAATGGTGATTTCCTCGACGACGCCATTTTTGATGGAAATGTTGATTTTAATGGTCGGAGAAATGTTGGCCATGTTTCCTTCTTCAAAAGCATCAAGGGAAGGAATGGGGTTTTTGAACAAGTCGATAGGTCCTGATGGGATAAAATCCTTGGTTTTGACCACATAAACAGGGTGTTGGTTAGGAGGCGTGGAGGCTTCCTGTGGAAAAAAGAGTGCGCGGTGGTGTAGCGCATCCGATGGGTAGTCAGGGTTGTTTAACTCTTCAAGTATTTCCTCATCACAGTGGAAGTGACGGGGATACAAGGGGTCATGAAAAGTGATATCGGTGACTGTTGTCGTGTGGCTGCCCCCTGGTGAGGAAGAAGCAAGGGGTGTTAGTCTCCAGTTTTGACTATATCTTTTCCTATATCATGTCAAATATACCCCCATTTTCATATCTAGTATCATTTCCTTCTGGCCTTACCATGACACATTTGACATTCTTTTACAACTAAACCGGGCTATTCAAGGTATTCCTATGATTCAAGTTATTTTTAATGTATTTTGATATTTTAAACTAATATTGATACTAACGTGACATGAATTAGGTACTTGTTCCTTTGAAACATAACTTATTAGTACCAGGTACCAGCTCGCACTTAGTGGAGATGCCAAAGAATATGCCAAAGACTTGCACGACATGGCCAGAGTGGATTGACAGTCTGATTCATATAATTGATTGAGTCATAACTCAATATGCTAACTCAGGGTGAGATTGTAGAACTGTTTTATTATAATTCTTTATGATCCACGCTTCTTGACACTGTGTGTCATGAAGTTGTGAAGTTCATTTTAACTGACTATGAGTCATTTTCAGATCTAAGATCCATTTATATTAATGCACCTATGTTCAAAACTATTTTGGGGAGGATCTATATAAACTGGGATCGCTCTCAAGAAACGTTGGTTACAATGTGATACGATTTTTGATAATACAGCTTGCTATGCGTTATGTTATTCATTATTAAAATGATTTGAGTTTGTTTTATGAATTATGGAGTGTGAAGTATGAAACAATTTTTGCATGGAATAATCTGAGTAGCTCTAGTTTCGTTTTAGGGCGATTGCACCTCTTGGTTGGGCCCACCAATAGGTTCAATTCGCTGTCTAGATTTGCATAATCTAGATTTGCTTTGTTTTTTTTAGTTTTCAGTTTGATCATGATTCAAAGATAATTTGAGTTTAGACTTACTCTGTTCTGTTAGGATAGCTAGCTTATAGTCAGATTAAAGGAAGCTTCCAGTACCTGTAGGGTAAAATAGGACATTTATTTGTTCCACCTATGTTAGATTTAGAACTGTTTTGATGCTTAGATTAAAAGGTTTTTAAAATGATCTCTTTTTTATGGTTTAGATAGATATGATGAAGATTAGATGTTTAAGATAATGGTAGATAGTCTTGGGTGATTATATTAGATTAGGAATAGAAATACCTGTACTTAAACTCAGAACGGTTTCCATTTGATGAATTAGACAAGAAATGATTAGTTTCAAGATAATCATTAGGGTTCAGTTTCTAAGAGTAAGTTTGTGTTTTCTTCTCAGAATAACCTTTAGATAGGAATTAGAATCTTACAAGCACATATAGTGTAGCAGCTCTAAGTTCACTTACCCTGGTTTGAGAATTCAGTGTTTTCAGGTAATTAAAAAATCTTTAATACAACAGCCTGACATTTGTTAGAAAAACAGGACCGCGGAGCAATAAAATAAAACAAATGCAGAAACAAAACACAGAAGACACACAATACAAGAGAGACAGAGATTTACGTGGTTCACCTAGTGTGGGCTACGCCCACCAGAGAAATTGACAGGTCCTTCCTTTATTATTATCCAGCAATTGAAGGGATACAACCTACAGCAAAACCCGTTGTAACTTCCTATTCTTTCTCTCATAGTCTCCTCTCTCAGAATACAATATTCACCATCATCCATAGCCGCAATACATTTCCCTCATAAAAGAGGGTTNCCTTCTAGGGCAAAAAACCCTAACATAATCTCTACTGTTAGATCTGCGACCTTATAATGAATGGTCCAGATTTACAATGAAATTACAATATACTTTTACAAGGAAATTTTTTCTTCGGGGGCTTCATCCCCGAACCCCCGCTGGGGGCCCGCTTGCCCCCAGACCCCCCAGTCGGGGGGATAGGCCCCCCGGACCCCGCAGAGGGGGTACCCCCCCTCTGCACTCCCCCGCGTGGAAGAGTGTACATACTTCTGGGGTGTAAATACTTCATGGGGTATAAACACGGCTGAAAGCAAGGACCTCTGAATCAGGAAGATAATCAGGCTCCACAACCAATGACATTTTTGGCGCTGTTACTGGGGAGTTGTTTAGAAGGTAAGTTAGATAATTGTTTTGGTTATTTTCTTAAAATGTGTTTGGTTTGGTGTGGTATGTTAGTAGGTTGATGAAAGAGGAGCTGTGAAATGAAGGGTGAAAACCAACATATATGTTATCACAGGTTCCTCTGAAACACAATCTTAGTTTTTCTTTCATCTAGTATGTTTTCATGAGAAATAGAGATCATAGAGGTAGATTTATGGGAAACACAAAACAACAAAAAGAAGAAAACTCCACCCAAAAAG
>ML800381.1:30649-41672 GCA_009831015.1 Picea engelmannii
TTTACAAAATTTACAAGCTCCCCCTGGTTTGACTAAGACTAAAGCTAGATTTTTAAAGTTGAAAGCTTTGAAATTCTGTATTCTAGAAGGAAATTTGTATTGGAAAGATCCTGCAGGCATTCTGTTAAATTGTTTACTGAAAGGTGAAGCTGATAAAGTGTTGCAAGAGTTTCATGCAGGAGAATGCAGTGGCCATTTGAACTGGAAGGTCACAGCCAACAAAATACTCAGAGATGGATTCTACTGGCCCACCCTATTTGCCGATGTGCATCAGAAGGTAACAACATGCCACCAGTGCCAACTGTTTGAAGGCAAAAGGAAACTCGTTCCTTTACCTCTGAAACCAATCTCAGTTGAAGCCCCTTTTCAGAAATGGGGGCTCGACTTCATTGGAGAAATACACCCCCCTTCTTCAGGCCAACACAGGTGGATTCTTACTGCCACCGATTATTTTACCAAATGGATCGAGGCAGTACCAAGCAGGCAAGCCACTGACTCTGTTATTATTAAATTTCTTGAAAATAATATTTTATCTCGTTTTGGTTGTCCTAGAAAGATTATAACTGACAATGCAGCTGCCTTTCGGTCGAAAAAACTCATAGATTTCTGCAACCAGTATCACATTGGTTTGGGGAATTCCACAACCTACTACCCTCATGGGAATGGGCTGGCAGAATCTTCAAACAAAACTTTGGTAAATATCATCAAGAAAACATTGCAGGAAAACAAAAAATCATGGCACAATAAGTTGGTGTTTGCTTTATGGGTTGACAGACTGACCACCAAAAGGTCAATTGGTATGTCACCATACCAGCTGGTCTATGGTACAGAGGTAGTTTTCCCCACTTCTTTGGGAGTTCCTGTCATGAAGTTACTTCAAGAAGTACAAGCTGAGCCAAATGAATCACAGAGAAGGATCAACCAGATGATCCAGTTGCAGCAGTCTAGGGAGGATGTTTTCAACAAAACATAGGTCGTCCAAGAAAACATCAAGAAGATCTTTGACAAACGAACCAAGGAGGATGATTTTGAGCTGGGAGATTTGGTTTTAAGATGGGATGCCAGGAATGAAGACAAGGGAAAGCATGGAAAATTTGACAATTTGTGGACAGGGCCATACATGTTCCAAGATTTCAGGGGAAAAAATGCCTTCTTGCTAAACAACGCCGATGGGTCAGATTTGACAGGAGCACCTGTGAATGGCAGAATGCTGAAACATTATGTCCCACCTCAGTAGAAGATTTGAGTGCTCACTCTCCATTGTACATACCAGTTTAAGTTTCATTTTTCACTTGCATTTTCTAAGTGAGGAACATTAGTCAGTTGGTTGAAGCCCGAAGTGAAGGCCCTGAGTTGCTGACCACTGTTTTTCCAATTTTTGAGAATAAAACCAATGAAGACTGCTAGGCAGAAATTTCCAGGACTACAGGAACCAGGATTCTTGGCATTTCACAGGGAAAGTACCATCCCTAGGTGGAGTCGTTGTTATCACCCCATAAGTTATGGGAATCAACTGGTGACTGGGATATTATCTGTCTCTAGTATTTTTGTTGACAAATGATTTTTCATTCTGCAAATAATTTGAAAAGAAAAAAGAAAAAGAAAAGAAAAAGAGGGCATAAAATAATTAAAATGAAAGCCCCATGCAATAATAGTAACTTGGCCATACCTTTCAAGCATGGCCAAGTTCTTTTTAAATTTGATGTTGATAGTGTAGTGAATGATTTGGCTAAACAATTTAATCTTAGCCAAAGTGTCTAGGTTAGATTAGTGAATAAATCTGGCCAGATTGTCTAATCCTGGTCACATAGCCCCAGGGTAGAGTAATTTCTTAACCCAACAGTTTAATCTGGGTTAACTGTCATAGGAAGATAGGTTAGCATGTAGGTTAGTTGCTTCATTGGTTCACTCCAATAAAACCAGCTTGATGTAAAATGTCACACCATGTCTCAAATGTCTAAAGGATAGTTTGGTCGAAGCCCAATGGTGGTGTATTTTTGAATTTGGGGGAAACAACCCATAAAATGCATATATCCTAAGTTTTCCCCCAGCACATGTGCTTTTCCACTCCCCATTTATGCCCCCTGTACTTTTTGACGGTCTAGATCACAGCGTTCAGATCTACGGCGCACAGAGCATTCCGGACCCCCCCGACCGTTCTACTTTTAACCGGGGGGGGGTCCGGAATCAGTGATAATACTTGTGCAAATATGGACGGTCCAGGAACGAGCGCTCAGATCCACGATCCAGATTGGATTTCAGACCCCCCCGTCTGTTCTTCCTTTAACTGAGGGGGGGGGGGGTCCGGAATGACTGATAAACGACGCGCTAAGATCTGCGGCCAGGAAGAGGGCGTGTAGATCAACGACTCTAATTGGATTTCGGACCCCCCTGATGATCTGGTTTTAACCGAGGGGGGGGGTCCAGAATATTTTTTCCCTCTGGAGGGCCCCTTGTCATACGTGGTGTCTTACTATTGGTCCCAAAGTCCCATCACCATCTGTTATCTGACAGCTACCGTCACTCATGGATGTCATCTTCCACTTGTTCCACTTGCCTCCGAGGTATGTGACATCCCATAACTGTTGTCAGTCCCCTACCCCCTTTTCACTCATGAACAACCCCTTATTGTGACTTTCACCGCCAATCCCTAGCAGCCACATCACCCATCTGTATGTTTTGGCCATCGTCACCTTCCATCTCACCCCAAGTGGCCCGTTGTCCATTTATTACTGGATAACATACCCGTTATCCTGCTGACCTGTCTCCCGCGTCCAACCAACCCCAGTTTTAAATAAAATTACCGTTCTCCTCCATTTTCGCTGTTCACTCGTCGCACCAAAAAATATCATAGCCAGTCCCTTCGTTACATCACGTCGCTTTCACCCACATTCATTCGACCCCACTAACTTCGTGTTTATTGCAGGTACTGTTGCAGAGATGGCGCCAAAGCCTAGACAAGAAGAAGGAGAGGAGAATCCTTTTCTCTCACCTCCTGTCGACCTGGATAAAATCCCATTGGTCGACAAAGACAGATTGATCACTGATACCAAGTATGATTTCGATTTTTCAGACCTCCAGTAATGGCTCGGGGAGGTTTTCCTGGACCAGAGCGATGAAATTGGGCTCTGGGAGTCCAATTTACCCCTTTACCTTTTTCCCCAGATTCACCATTTCCCTGAGTTCGCACCTAAATGCCAAGCTCACTACATCCCCGAACAGAGAGCCATCATATCCTCATCCGGAGACACCCTGTTCCTCATCACTCCCGAAGACATAGACCAGATGATGCAAATTCCCTGTGCTGAATCTGCGTCCCCTTTCAACCTAGAAATCCTTACTGAGTTATACCAGAAGATGAATTTTCCCCAGAGAGCTCAAATTTTCGAGCTTTTCCTTCCCACCTTCGCTCAATTCCATTCCACAAATCCCCCTTACCTGTCATGCATGTTCTCTACCAAAGGAAACCAAGTCATTTCCTCCCTTTGTGCCCTGCTAGGTTACTATTCCGACCAGTGGGTAGATGAGCCCATTCTGGGTTTTCTATCCATTTTCTCCAATGATGAAAAACCCACAACACAGTTTGATTAAAACACCTTCTTGGCTGATAATATTCACGAACAGTTCATGAATTTTGGCACGGAAAGCATGTTCAGATATTCTTCTATACTGGCATACATGTTTGTCTACTTTCAAGCAGATAAATTTAGTTTTTCCATGCAGAAGATGGACGCAGATGGAAGGCCTCATCCAGTCACAACATGGACCTCTTTGATGAAGCATAACTCCACAGAGTACAACTTCAAAGAATTCATTGACCTATTCTACCACCCTGTGGTAAGCATGTTAAGCGGCAGGCCCGAGCCTCGAATAAACGACGAAGTCCAGAGAATTCTGCATCTCTCGGACAACACCAAGACCGGAGATTGGTACCTGTATCAAAACCATACCGAGATCAGAGTATTCGGGTGTGAGCTAGCACCTTACAAGATGCCTAAGTATGTGCCGGTAAGAATCTTTGCTCTAGAATATATAAGACAAATCATGAATTCAGATGATATCCATTTCGTGTCTTTGAAGAAAAAGCAGTAGCTTCGGATCAAGGGGCAGATTGGTTCCTTCATATGCAATAGTCGAGGAGCCGGAGAAGAAGCTGACCGGATGCTGAGAGAGATGAAGTTTTTCTTAAGCTTCCCATGGCACTATGATCCATACGGGTTCATCTCAATAATGTGGGTGAAGAACAAAAATATCCCGTATGTTCAGGAAGCTAAGCCCGAGATTGAAAAATTCGCCAACCAGACTGTGTGGGTGCCTGACACCTTGGTTGAAGTAGAGCAGCAGATTCCTCTAACTTCTGTGCCACCAACGTCAATGCCATAGGTCCCCAAGGAAAAAAGGCCTCGACAAGAATCATCTTCACCTGTCACGGAGGTGTCGTCTGAAGAGTTCCAGTTACATACTAAGAGGCCCAAGACATCCACAGTTCCCAGCCCTACTGGTGAGAAAGAGGTCTCGCCTACCACAGTGACTAATTCTTTCATTCCACCCTTCGGATCGAGCCTGCATAAGGAAATCACCCCAGTTGTGCCAAAGAAAGTCACAGACTCTCCATTGGGTACTCAGCAAGGAAAGACTGGGCCCAAGTTGAGTATTTTCGAGAAGTATGAGATGATTAAGAAAAAGAATCAGACTCTTACCAACAACACCTATGCTCAGTTTCGAAAGAAAATGTCAACTGCGTAGCACAGGCTGCTGTCTTCATTTGACACAGAAAAGGCCAAGATGCACATGGCCTTCCTCCAGGCACAGGTACCATAACCCAAGGTAATCACAGACTACAAGAGGGCCACCTTCGAGTTCTAGACGAAGGACGTGCACCCATCAAATCAGATGGATTTGCACAAACAGACTGGAGAGATGGTATTTCACACATTGGCACATGCTTCTGCTTCAACGGCAAAGCTGCAGGTGTCACTCAACAACGCTCAAACGCAACTTAAGCTAGAGAAGATATCATCCTTTGCGAAGGACAACATGATTAAGACTTTGGAGGATTTGGTCCTCAAGATCGGCTATGATCCTTCAAATGTCAAAGTCGCAGAAGAGATGATAAAGAAGAAGAATGCAAACATCGCCTCCTTAAGAAAACAGCTGAAACTCCCGCCTACAGAGGATTCACAGGCGAAGGAGATAGCAGAGAAAGAAGGCGAGAAGGACGAGATGCTAAAGCTGCTCATGGAGCAGAATGCTCAGCTCAAAGAAATGGAAGCTGAGATGGAGAGATTATTGAAAGAGAAAGAACAGATGAAGCCAATGGAAGTCATTCCATTGAGTGCCATCCCAATTTCAGGAGCAGGCACAACAGCAGTAACAACAATTCCATCCGCAACACTAGTGACACCACAAGAGGGAACAACCGACCTTGCCAAATCCATGGAAAAGATGAACCTGCAAGAGACAGAAATCAGCAGGCTTAAGAAGGAAGTTGAGAACCTCCAGGAACTCAAAACATCTTTCCAAATCAGTCTCTCCAAAGAAAAGCAGGTGACTGAGCATCTCAATAAGGAATTACAGCAGCTCCAAAAGCAAACAGTGGCAGGGAAGACTTTGGCTGAGGTCAAAGAGAATGTATGGACAGATATCACAAAGTCCATAAATGAAATATAACCCATGATCCAAATCATGTTTGAGCAGAACGAGTTGGTCCAGAGAAGTAAACAAGCCATTGAAAAGATCAGAGTAGAATTGGGAGATAGACCAACTCAGGCAAATGAGATCATCAAATTCCTAAACTCAAAGACCAGAGANGAGGACAGAACAGAGACCATCCTTGAGGTCAAAAGAGTTTTGACCAAAAGGGGATTAATGCTTCAACTAGAAGAAAAGGTTCAGACCATGGACCTAGGGGTACATAAATTCTTCAACAAGATCCAGGCTCTCCAGAAGAAAGGTCTCCCCAGTCTGAAGGTTATTAATGATAAACTAATGACACTCCCAGATTACAAAAAGAGACTGTCTGAAGTGTCTAAGGACAGTTCAAAGTTCGCCAGCATACAAGGGAGCATCACTGGCAAAGCATTCCTGAACGCTCTTCAATTTGACATCAGCATCCATCACGAGATTCGATACATATTCCTCACCAAGCCCACATTCGCCAAATATACGGAAATGGATGAAGTGTATTGGAGACTGCTCAAAGTCACTGTTCCTAGTCATCTCAGATGGGAGGAACTCTGCGATTTTCTTGATTAGCAGACGAGCTGTCCAGGTCCAGTCACCAGCCCAGTCAGAAGAGGTTGTGCAGAAACCTTGCCAACGGCCTACCCCAGAATTCAGCAAGTAGTTACACCAAGTCATCAAGCAGTTTTGATTAGTTAAATTAGTTAGACTAAAAATAGAATGAGGACGTCCTGATCAGTTATGACAGGAACGTTTGTAATTTGAATTATAAATACTTCACCTTTCGAACTATTGAGGGTTGTTGATCTTTACACCCTGACGCTATCAGACTGTAACATTTTTTGGAGATCTGCCATTAATAAAGAGGAGGCACTTTTATAGGATTCTTGTGTGTATTTACTGGTGAAGTTTATTCTCTAAGTTGAATGTTATTCTTGCTTTGTGATCATATTTGTTTCTGAAACTAATCTTTAAGAGTAACGCATGTTGCAGGATTTATCTTGGATACCCTGTTTCCGACTTTAAAGATTTTGAATGTTTATCTTCTGATGTTTTCAATTAAGAAATTCTTAACTACTTCTTAGTTGAATTTATCTTTCTCATCTTTTCTTATGTCCATCATTTAAGCTACTAAAATATCCAGTGAGTATATTATCTCGCCCTGTGGAAGTCCTCTTTATCATTTCTGGTTGTATTTCATATTTATTTAAACACACACCCCATAGCCCAATGGATGTGTAGACTGTCTCAACCAATTTAAAAAAAACACTTTAACAACAAAACCTTCCTATCTTTCTACCTAGCCTAACATCTAAAGTTATAAACAAAGCTAAATCATATAGAGAGATCCCTCTCTGAAGCTGGAAGGGCTAGATCCCAGCTTTAAAAGTGGTTGGATAAAGTGACCTTTGTAGATTTCTTCTTTTTCAACCTCTAGGAAATTTACCAAGTGCTAACATCTTCCCGTACCGTTGGGGTGCCCATCAGGAGCGTGTCATCCACAAATTGACTATGTGAAATAGGAGGTGAGATGCCATGCAACGGTAGACCTGCCAGAGTGTTGTTTGCAACTACCGCTTGAATGCTTCGACTGAGACCTTCTGCCATGATAATGAAAAGGAAGGGGGAGAGAGGGTCTCCCTGTCTAATTCCTCCTGAAGGGGTGAAGGGACGGGAGGGGACGCCATTAACAAGGATATACAAGAAAGCAGTAGAGGTGAGGTTCAAGATCCAAGTCACCCAAAGTTTGTCAAAGCCAAAGGCGAGGAGCAATTCCCTCATGTAGTCCCAGCTTATCTTATCAAAGGATTTAGAGAGATCTAATTTAAGGAGCATACCTAGCAGTTTAGTTTTCTGCAGAGAGTGAATCACCTCATGAGCAAGAATAACGCTATCCAAGATTTGTCTGCCTCTATGTAGCCAGATTGTTCTGGGGAGATGATAGTAGGCAGAATGGGTTTAAGTCTGCGGGCTATCACCTTAGTTAGAAGTTTATAAATGACGTTGCATAGGGCTATGGGTCTGAACTACTTGTGGTGGTGAGCCTGCCCCTCTTTGGGTATGAGAGTGAGGAAGGTGGCATTAAGAGCTTGAAGGACCTGTCTAGTAGTGCGGGAGTCTTCAATAATCTCCCAGACCTCTACTCTGATCATCGACCAACAGTGGTGGAAAAAATCGCTGGTAAATCCGTCCGAGCTGGGTGCCTTTCCTTTTGGAGTGTCTTGCAGAGCCCGATCCACCTCCTCGATTGTGATGGGCCGAAGTAGAGCCAAGTTTTTCTCTCTGGTGATGAGGGAAGGCACATGTTGCGTTATTTTGGCTATGGCTTTCGATCTGTTCGGAGAGGGTTTCGTGAGGAGTTTTTTGTAATAATCAGTCAGTGTTGCCTCCATGTCTTCGTGGGAGAGAATAGGCTCACTGGTAGTGGAAGTTAAGTGCGTGATTCTATTGGAGTGGCGGTGTTGCATGACAGATCTGTGGAAGAACTTAGTGTTGTGATCCCCCTACTTGAGCCACTGGATGCGTAATTTTTGCTTCCATAGAATCTCTTCCTGTGATTTTCTGGCCTCCAATTGTTGTGCAGTTGTTGCTTCCTGGACTTTCAACTCGTCCGTTAAGCCTTGCAGACGGATCTGGGTTTGAATCATCTTCATTTGCTCTAACAACTGTCTTTGGGAGTCGAAGATGTTGCCAAAGGTGTGCTTATTCCAGGTCTTGATGAGTTGTTTAAGGTTTTTTAACTTCTGCTGAAATATGAACATCTTAGAGCCATGTGTAACCTTCGCCTGTCTCCACCAGTCCTGGATATTAGCTTGGAAGTCTAGATGGTTGAGACAAAATTGCTCGAACCGAAATGGTTTTTTCCCTGGTGACGCTGACACTTCTATCCACGGCTGAATGGGCCAGTGATCCGAGCCATGAATATTCAGGATACTTGCCTCCATGGCTATTCCCTCTAGCATAAGGGAATTAGAGATTAGAAAGCAATCAAGTTTGCAAGCAATTTGGTGTGATCCAGTTCTTCTATTTGTCCAAGTGAAGGTGCCATTGATAGCTTCCAAGTCGATCAAATTGAGTTTATCTATGAGGCTGTTGAAGTCATTAGTGTCTTGATCTAGGCGTCGTGAGCCCCCTTTTTTCTCTTCCATATTTTGAATGAGGTTGAAATCTCCCCCTATGGTCCAGCGATTGTGGCTAGTCAGGTTGGAGAGGTCTTCCAGGCTCTTGAGGAATGCATGTTTGTCCCTTGGGTTGGCTGGGCCGTATACATTGGTTAGGTGGCCAGGTTTATTGGATCTTATAAGCCTATAGTCTGCTGTAATAGACCATTTAGTGGTAATAAAATTCTCTAGCAACACTGTGGTTGGGTTCCATATAACACCTAATCCTCCAGTTGTGCCTGTAGCGGTTGTTGACATTACTTCCCCTTGCTTCCAACAATAGGGGATAAGCTTATCAATGTCTTCAGTTGAGCATTTTGTTTCCTGAAGTAGTAATATATACGGTTTCTCTGCAAAGATCAGATCCCGTAGCAATTTTTGCTTGCTACGTCCATTGAGGCCCCTAATATTCCAAGAGATAATCTTCATGATGATGGGGGGGTAGCGAGGGGAGGAAAAATATCTGAGATGAGGTGGATTTTCCCTGAGTTGACCGTAAAATGCCCTATTTCCTGTATGAGTTTGTTTGTAGACTTCCGGCCTCTTTTCTTGTCATCTTTCTGGGTTTTACTCTGGTTCTTTGATTGACCGCTCTGTATCCCCAAGCCCTTACTGGATCGCGCTGAGGAACCGGCGGAGGAGTTGAGAAAAACCTTATGTACTTTCCGTAATTGGTCCCAGGGTATAATGTACAGTTTTTGCTGCCTGTAGGCATGTTCGAGGTGTTCTAGGTCCACCCCGGCCAAATCTTGCTCTTCGATTTCCATATCGGCGTCCCCGTCCTCGATATCCAAGAGATCTTACGGATCCCCTTCTGTGGTTTGTGGGGGGTGATCGACTTCCTTCCTTTCCCTGTGATGGTCGATCTTCCTCCTATCCCTTAGAATGGGAGGGGTTATCCACAGGAAGCTCATTGGGAGTTATCTTGGTTGGAGGGTCCTCTGGTTGATCTTGTAAAATTGCAAATTTGTTACTAGTAGAGGGATCTTTACTTACTTGATTTTGCTGCCTTCACCCTACTTGTCTTCTTTTCCCTCCTGGTTGAATGAAGACGTCCTTGTCTTTTCTGTCCTCTGGGTTCCCTTCTTTGTGAGCCGCATTGAGGGGGCATTCTCTGAACAGATGTCCATGTTCATGGCATTTTCGGCACCGAAACGGAATGTGTTCGTAGTCGATGGTTTGGATCCAATCTTCATCTTGGTATTCGAGGATGATGGTTCACGGCAATGGTTTTTCTATATTCAAGTATACACAAATGCGCGCATAAGAGGTGTATCGCCTTTGTTTGGTAGCTTCTAAAGACTTTACATAGATTCCAATGGTATTGCCTATACCGACCAATACCTCTTCCAGCCAAAACTCTTGGGGGAGAGAGTACAGTCGGATCCACACTGGGGCGTGGGCGAAATCTTCTTTCTCAGTGCTGAACTTTTCGGTCCAGAATCTTAAAAAGAGTTCGTCTGAGTTAAAAAAGTACGGTCCCCCATCAAAGATGCGAGTGCGGTCCTCGAGATTGTGCAGTATGATTGTGAAAAATCCCTTTGAACCCAATTGCAATTCATAGTGCCCTTTTGGTTTCCACTAATACTGTATCCATTTGATTAGATCCCTTTCTGATGGCCATAACCCTAGGAATTTCCCTACTAGGGCATGGTCTCTCATATACTGTTTTTTCTCTTCTATCCTCAGAGAGTTGACCATGTACTTCGAGGCCTGCGGCGCTTGAGGAATGCATTTTCCAGGGAGCCAAGGTATCGGCACTGTAGCAAAGGCAACTGTGTTTTTCGGGTCGATGTCCATCTCTCGGTCTTTGAAGTTTCCTTTCGTGATAAGTGTGGCTCGCAGGTCCGGCGAAGGCTCAAAGGGCGGCCTCTTAAACCCCTCGCTGATGCTTCCATTCACAGTAGCTTGACTGTAGGAGGCGCCATTCCACCCCCCTTCCTTCTGAATCATGCCCCCAACGGGGCTGGGAGTGCAGCAGTTCAGCTAGAATCCGAAACCCTAATCCAGATAGCAGAGCTCGCATGGCATTTTTCCTTTTTCACGTATGCTAGAGTTTTCATTCTCTCCCCCCCCCAAAAAAAAAATGGAAAGAATATGCACATGCTCCTAAGAATGTGTACTCTCTTATAATAATTTAAACACTCTCTAAGAATGCACACATGTTCTTGGAATGTGTG
>ML800381.1:58466-69898 GCA_009831015.1 Picea engelmannii
ACAACTATCAAACTATCATCATTCACAATTAAAACATAAACATCCTAAGGGCTTGTTTCAAACCATACAAGGATTTATTCAATCAACACACAAGACTACAATCTTTCTCAAATCCTGATATGTTCTTCCACATAGATCTCATCAGTGAGATCAACATGCAAGGGATCACCCTCTTGGGATTTCGCGGAGGGAGAGTGCCAAGGTTCGACACTCCAACTCGCGAGGTCGCGAGTTGCGAGAGGCGCCAGCACTTAAGCCTTAGTCGATGGTTACGTGTTGAGGGCACCGACAGTAAAAAGAGCTATACAGTATTGCCGAGAAGATCTCAGCCGTCCATCCAGAGGGACACGTGGTGCGCGATTAGGCTCCTCACCTTTTCTCCCATCGCGACTTTGAAGAATGAGGACCAGCCTCCTCCCAGCCGCGAGACACGAAGCGCTGAAAGCATTCAGGACTCGGGCCCACAGTATCACCGAAATTGTTTCAGCCATCCGTCCAGAGGGAACACCTGACAGCAAGTAGAGCCATCTCGGCGCCTCGCCTATCGCGACTCCAACGTGCAAAAAACAGCCCCGTTATTTTCCGATGCGTGAGGTGCCGGGAAGATTCTCGGACCCGAGCCCACGAAATCGCCAAGAGAAGTAAGAACCGTCAAATCTAGAGGGACGCGTGGCACCAGATTGAGCCGTCTCAGCATATCACTCATCACGATTTCGATCAGCAAGGATCAGCCCCTTCATATTCGCGAACGCCGAAAAGAGCCATGGGAATAGGCACGTGGTCACAATCCGTGGTCACTTGGAAAAAGAAAAGAGTTGCGTAAAGAAGGCCTAAGAGCCGAGTTCAGTTACAGAGAGGATCGTCGCGGTCTCCAAGCGCCATCGGATCCGATCTCCATACTGTTTCTCGCTTTGAGTAAATGACGACAAGAGAGGGTGGTTGAAACCTCCTTTCATTCATTAAGTGAGGGGATGGAGGGTCTAGCAAACCGTCTGCCCGAGGAAGTCCTGTGTATCGGTTTTCTCAAAGATGCCATGCCGAAGTCTTCATCTCGACAGAGAGGCCTGCACACGCTATCCGAACACTTAATAGCTCAGCTACCCTCCTTACAAGAGCCATGCGTAGTTAAGGTGGCATTTAAAGAAAGATATCAGTACGAGTTTGATTGAAGGGACACCCAGCCTTGGGTGACTGAGGCACGCCTCTGTGAGGAGAATTTTCCTGAGTATATAAACTCAGTCTTTGTATTTTGTAAGTATCGATGGTTGAGCAGAGCTCCCTACTGTAATGTTCTAACAACTATTCTAGCTTTCAGCTTATGCATCTGTATACGAGATTTCTTGTTTTATGACAGACAGTTCTTCTTACTCCATCTAATTTTCATCTCATGCTAAGAGAGTTCGTGATCGACTGACTCTCACGAATTGTTGCAGTTCTGTTGTGATAAAAGATTTATTGTGGCATTGCTGCATTCTATGGCTTTGCGTTTGAATGTAAGATGATATCGCATTTGGACATCTTCTTCCTCAGTCTGTTAAAAACCTGTTGTTTATAACAGACCTCAGCTTTTCTCTTGTACAAGTCTTCCGCCTGTTCACCCTTTACTACAACTCACTGTCTGAAGTTTATGCAAGACCTCACTTGTTCATGCATACCTGTCCTAGTTTCAAAGTTGGAACGCTATTGTTTTGAGTTTCCTGCCATTCGATCACCCATCTATGAAAAACTGTGACATAAAACTGATGGGCGTCGGGATCTGCTCCTGCTAGCAATCCAGGAGTGACTTCCGTCGCCAACATTTCTGGCGCCGTTGCCGGGGACGAAGTTGAATATTTTCCCCGAGATTGAATGACAATGATTAACTGATTCTGAAGGTGCATCAGATATCAGAATTATCAAGATTGTTATTGTGCACCTGGCGACTCCATTGTGACGACTCTGCTGGGGAGAACCTGCTCTTTCAATTGTGGCTTTCAGAGGCAGACACATGCGGTCTCATCCACAACTGCCCCTAGCTACACCTTAAACCGATTCAGAGGTGGTTCTCAGAAAAGGAAAGGCCCCTGAAGAAGCAGCTTCCACCGCCGAAGCAAATAATCCTCCATCTCCTTCTGTAAGAACTCCATTTTCTCCTCCTCAGTTTCTTAATTGACCTCCTTCAGAAGTTTCTTGTTTCCTAAATTTTGGGAGTGTTCCTGCTGAGTTTTCCCCTCCTGGTCTGGGATTGGAGGGAGAAATCCTTATCACTCCCCTCTCATCTGAAGCTGTACCTTGGTGTAGACCCACGACCATAGAAGATTTCCCCACTCCTGCACAAGGAGGAGCACCTGTTGACTTGAGCTCGTTAGCTTTCTCCTTGAATCCTCTCTTGTTTCCCACTCCACTTCGAGACTCATTTCCCGCATCCCCTTCGCAAAATCCTTCTCCTCCAAGTTCTCCTCCACCTAATATTCCTATGGATGGTGTTAATCCCCTTATGACCAGAATGGAAGCTATAATATCCGCTAGGTATTCTCCCCTTGTGTTACCTCAGCCCCTCAATGTCCTCCCGGCAGATGGTTACCTCAAGCAGTTGCCCAAGTTTACAGGCGAGGGGGACATAGCTGCTGAAGAGCACCTAGTAGCCTTTTATACCTTCGCGGATGATAATGTTATCATGCACGCAGATGTATGGATGATAATTTTTGTCCACAGCCTCCAAGGAGAGGCTAGAAAATGGTTCAAGGCCGTGCCTCCTGGATCTATTGATGTGATTGAAGCATTAGACAATGTCTTTTTTAGACAATGGGGAGATAAAAAAGATTTCATGTATTACATGACAGAGTTTGGGTCATTGAAGAGAAAGGAAGGAGAGTCTGTCTCCGACTTCTCCAAGAGATTTAATAAAATGTACAGCAGAATCCCTACTGAGATAAAGCCCTCTGAAGCTTCTGCAAACATCACTTACTCCAGTGCTTTTGATCCTGATTTCTCCCTACTTCTAAGGGAGAGAAGAGCTGTTACGCTGGCCCTCATGCAGGATGCGGCCGTGGAGGTAGAATCTAACATATTGGCTGTCAACCGACTCAGGAGTGCAGGTGATAGAAATGAATCCAAGAACATGCCTAAATCTTCCTCATCCAGTTCCTCTCCCCTGCCCCATCAAACAGATGAGACAACTAGAGCAATAAAATCGCTTGCTGCCAAGATAGAAAGGTGGGAATTAGAGGGGAAGCCCATGTACAGAAATCCCCTGAACACTGATAATAGGGGTTTCAGACGACCTGCTAACAATATACCTCAGGTCCTCCCGAGGGAACAAAGGGGAAAAGACAGAGAAGATCAAAGGGTTCAAACCCCCCTCCAAAACAACCCAGTTGATCATGAGGAAAGAGAGGAGATAGACGAGTTTGGCCCTGAAATTCACTGTATTGAAGAAAATCCCCCTTTTCCCCATTTGACGCAGTCCGCATATGAAGAATCACTGACGAGTGCTCAAATTCATGAGTTGGGGAAAGAACAAAGGGCCGGTCACACTTCTAACAGATATAATCTCAGATCGAGAAGGAAAGAAGGAGACTTTGACAGCCCAGACCAGCCCCTCATAGCATATAGGCCTAAGATCTGCAACAACCATTACTAAAGATAAAAGAGCTCAGAGCGCTTTTCCAGTAGTCAAAGAACCTGTCACTGAGGTAAGGGAAGCTTCTAATCCCATTCCATCCTTTAATTTCGAACATGAAATTCAAAAGATCAAAATCCCCATTCCTCTCTCAGAGCTAGTTAAAAATGAAGATTTTAAAAGATCCCTCTCCAAGCTGCTACAATCCGAGTCCCCCCAGCCCCCCTCTGACTCAGTAAACCTTCAATATGAGAATCCAATCGTCATCTTAGGCCCCATGGTAGAAGACAGAGATGACTCATCCCCCCCCTTATACACATCCCTAAACATACATGATAAAGTACTGCATAATTGCCTCATGGATTCAGGGGCTTCCCATAACCTTATGCCAAAGATAGTCATGGAAGAATTGGGACTGGAGGTGACAAGAACTTATCATGATTTATATTCCTTTGAATCAAGGAGAGTGCAGTTCCTAGGAGTCATCAAAGACCTGGTGGTTTCCCTGTTTCAGCTGCCAATGAAAAGTGTGGTCATGGATATTGTGGTAGCCGACGTTCCCCCCAAATTTGGTATGTTGTTGTCTAGATCGTGGATAAAAAAACTTGGAGGGACACTACAGATGGATCTCACATACGCCACCATTCCGGTCTTCGGAGGGGAAAAAAGGAGATTATACAGAGAAGCCCAGCTAGCCTATATTGTCAGTGATGAAGCAGACCCTACAAATCACCCCATCTTTGCACTTGACACCGACTTGGGGTCTAGTTTGTTGTAGCTTACCAATGCCCCTGAAAGCTCTTTACTAATCAGAAAACACCCCAGCCCTGATCATCCGATTTCCCCTCAAAGCTCCCCTGTGTGGAATATGTCTTTTGACGGAGCTTCTTCTAGCGAAGGCGCTGGCGCTGGAGTGGTTTTCATGTCGCCTTGTCAAGAAGTCGTGTCCCTGTCATACAAGCTAGAATTCGAAGCCACCAACAATGTGGCAGAGTATGAAGCTCTTGTTCTGGGTATGAGGGCCACAAAGGAAATGGGAATTAAAGAGATAGAAATATTTGGAGATGCTGAGTTGATTATTCAGCAGGTAAGGAATGCTTATCGTGCCCATAATTCCCGGCTCGGGAATTATCAGAATGAAGTGTGGGACCTTATTGATAATTTCCTCTTGGCTTTTAACATTTCTTTCATTCCAAGGGGAGAAAATAATTTGGCCGATTCTTTATCTATTTCAGCTAGCGTGCTCAAATTTCCTCCGCCACCTATGGTAGAAAATGATGTTGATATAAGATATAGGCCCTCGGTGCCGGACAATGTCAAGCATTGGAAGGTGTTCGAGGATGATTATGAACTCGAAAGGTTTCTCCAATTAGTTGACAAATTTTCTGCATTGCATATTGACCAGGATCCCGACCTAGAAGGTGACCCTCGTCCTGAGGAATTGTTAAATAAAATCGCTAATCATCAGATCATTCAGCTTCCCAGCAATCACATTCCGAGAGGACTTGTCCCTTTAGAAAGATTGTTCGATGGGAATGATGTGCCAGTAAAGGGAAAGGTCTCAAATGAAGATGTCGATACAGCCGAATGCAACATCGGTTCACAGGAGGAGCCTAGATTCGTCAAATTGTCAAGTAGCCTGACCAGTGAACAGAGGGCCGAGTACACGGAGTTACTGAGAGAGTTTGTCGATGTGTTTACATGGACATACGGAGACCTCAAGACGTATGACACATCTGTCATCGAGCACAAGATCCCATTGAAGGAAGAGGCTAGCCCATTCAGGCAGAAGCTAAGACAGATAAATCCCATGTTGCTTCCCATCATGGAGAAGGAAGTTAAAAAGTTGTTGGATGCACGAATCGTTATCCCCTTGAGATATTCCGAGTGGGTGGCCAACTTGGTCCCAGTAAGGAAGAAAAGCGGAGAAATCAGGCTTTGTGTTGATTTCAGGAACCTGAACAGAAGCTCAAAGAAAGACAATTACCCCCTACCTAAGATGGAACATATATTGCAGAGGGTAACTGGTGCATCCAGGATATCCATGATCGATGGGTTTTCTGGCTATAACCAGATATCGATCATGCCAGAGGACAGGGAGAAGACAACCTTCACCACTCCTTGGGGCACATTCATGTATGCCAAAATTCCATTTGGGTTGATAAATGCAGGAGCAACATTTCAGCGAGCCATGGACATAACCTTCATCGGAGAAAAATACCAGTTCGTAGTGATCTACCTAGATGACATCACGGTTTTCTCCAGGTCTGATAAGGAGCACCGCTGCCACTTAAGGAGAGTTTTCTCGAAGTGCCGGAGATTTGGTCTTTCCCTGAATCCCAAGAAGTCCCTGTTCGCTATGATGGAGGGCAAGCTGCTGGGCCATATAGTATCGGCGGAAGGAGTAAGAATTGATCCTAGCAGAGTGGAGGTGATTAAAACCCTGTCACTTCCCAGGTCGAAAAAAGAGGTCCAGGCATTTCTAGGAAAGATTAACTTCCTGAGGAGGTTCGTCTCAAATTTTTCCGAGCTAGTGAAACACATCACAGCCATGCTCAGGAAGGGAAACGAAGTGAGATGGACCACTGAGCTCCGGGCATCTTTTGACCGAATAAAAAAGGCATTGACTGAGGCGCCTGTGCTAATCAGTCCAGATTATTCCAAAGAGTTCCTAATTTTCTCCTTTGCTTCTTTTGATACAGTGGCGGTGGTCTTATTGCAGAAAAATGAGGAAGGGAGTGAGCAGCCCATCGCCTTCTTCAGCAGGGCGTTAAGAGACGCAGAGAGAAGGTATGAAATCATGGAGAAGCATGCCTATGCCTTAGTGAAAGCTCTTAAAGCTTTCAGAGTATATGTCTTGCATTCAAAAGTAACAACATATGTTCCTTCAGCTTTTGTGAAGGACATCCTTGTGCAGCCCGATGTAGATGGGAAAAGAGGTCGATGGATCGCAAAAATTCTGGAATTTGACTTAGAGATAAATCCCACCAAGTTGGTTAAGGGGCAAGATTTATCCAAGCTACTAGTTGAATCTAACTGCGAAGCCTTGGGAGTTAGTTTCATCAATACTCGCCCAGGATCTCAGCACGCTGAATCACCCAGCCCACACTCTCAAGATGGCTTATCACTGGCAGAATGTGCCTGGTATTGTGACATTCTGTATTTTCTGCAAGAGTTGAAGCCCCCCGATGGAATGGGAAAAAGCAAAGCAAGGGCTCTAAAGCTCAAGGCGGTCAGGTATTGCCTCATCGACCAAATCTTGTACTGGAGAGACCCTCTAGGGGTGTTTCTGAGATGCCTGGACCCACAGGAGGCCCAAAAGGTTATGTTTGATTTTCATAGCGGCCTTTGTGGAGGTCATCATTTCTAGAAAAACACGGCTCACAAGATACTCTGAGCTGGTTATTACTGGCCCACTTTATTCCCCGATGTTTGCAGGGAGATCAAAGCTTGCATCAAATGCCAAAATTTCTCAGGAAGACAGCAGCTCAAATCGCTGCCATTAAAACCCATAGTAGCTTCGACACCTTTTCAGCAGTGGGGGTTGGACTTCATCGGAGAAATTCATCCTCCCTCGAGTGGTCAGCACAGATGGATCCTGACTACAACAGATTATTTCACCAAGTGGATAGAAGCTGTCCCCACCAGAAGCGCATCACACAAAGTAATTATCAACTTCCTAGAGGATATCATATCCCGATTTGGTTGTCCCAACAAGATAGTCACCGATAATGCTTCTTCTTTCAAATCTGTACCTCTAATTAAGTTCTATGAGCAGTTCCAGATCTCGCTAATTCACTCCACCCCCTACTATCCCCAGGGAAATGGTTTAGCGGAATCCTCTAACAAAAGTCTGATAAAGATCATCAAAAGATTGTTAGAGGATAACAAAAGAGCCTGGGATTCAAAGTTGAAATTTTCTCTGTGGGACGATCCTGTCACCACGAAGAAGTCTCTGGGCACTTCGCCGTTTCAACTAGTCTATGGAGCAGAGGTAGTTTTCCCTACTCAACTCGCCTTAGCTATGGCGAAGTTCTTTCAAGACTACGAGGGAGAACCAGATCATATGATCAGAAGAATTCATCAGATAGTGGAAGCGCAGCAGATCAGAGAACAAGTGAGGGACGCAGCTTACAGTCATCAGCAGAATATCAAACAGGCTTTTGACAGAAAGGTCAGGAAAAAGGAGTTCGAGATCGGGGACTTGGTATTTAAGTGGGATGCACCCAGACAGGATAAAGGCAAGCACAACAAGTTCGACACCCTCTGGATCGGACCCTTTAAAATCTCTGATATTTTCTCCAACAACACATATGGGTTGCAGGATCTGGAGGGTGAAGAGGTTTTCAACAGCCCAATGAATGGGCATTTTCTAAAAAAATGTTTTATTTGAGCCTTAGACGGATCCTCTGTTTGTAAATATTGTCTTTTAGTTCTCTGTTTAGTTTTTTTTTGCATGTTTTCGGCCTAATAAGTGACTCCATAGCCCAATAGCAAGGCACTGAAGCTGCAGAAGGAGTTCTTAGAGCATCACAGGGATGACTCTATCCCCCATGGAGCCTAATGTTAGCGATAATTCTTGTCATGGGCTCGAGAGCATTCGGGTCTGCAAGTTGCATGAAACGCTCAAGCGCAACACGGGAGAATCCCTGTTTTTCCAAGTAGCAGGTCAAGTGAGCGGGAAAAGTGTCGTTGGCAGCATCCAAGGTCTATTTTGCGAAGCAGATCAATGGTCGGTGAGTAATTGTACTCGACCGAGTCACACCAAGTATAGCGCAGAAGTTTTCAGAGAAGTCAACGGTCAGAAGTCTCCGTGGAGAACTCGCGAAGTAACGAGGGCCGTTGATCGCGATCCATTGATGCGTGGGTTCATTTCTTGAACTTGGGGTTCGTGAGTTCCGAGGGTGAACCATATCCTTTGGTTGCGCGAGATCGCGAGTCGCGAGAATTGTGGAAAGGAAAAGAGCCATCGCCTCTCGGGATTTCGCGGAGGGAGAGTGCCAAGGTTCGAGACTCCAACTCACGAGGTCGCGAGTTGCGAGAGGCGCCAGCACTTAAGCCTTAGCCAACGGTTACGTGTGGAGGGAACCGACAGTAAAAAGAGCTATACAGTATTTCCGAGAAGATCTCAGTCGTCCATCCAGAGGGACACGTGGTGCGCGATTAGGCTCCTCGCCTTTTCGCCCATCGCCACTTTGAAGAACGAGGACCAACCTCCTCCTAGCCGCGAGATGCGAAGCGCCGAAAGCATTCAGGACTCGGGCCCACAGTATCGCTGAAGTGTTTTTAGCCGTCCGTCCAGAGGGAACACCTGGCAGCAAGTAGAGCCATCTCGGCGCCTCGCCCATCGCGACTCCAACGCGCAAAAAACAGCCTCGTTATTTTTCGATGCGTGAGGTGCCGGGAAGAATCTCGGACCCGACCCCACGGCATCGCCAGGAGAAGTAAGAACCATCAAATCTAGAGGGACGCATGGCACCAGATTGAGCTGTCTCAGCATATCGCTCATCGCTATTTCTATTAGCAAGGATCAACCCCTTCATATTCGCGAACGTCGAAAAGCGCCATGGGAATAGGCACGTGGTCACAATCCGTGGTCACTTGGAAAAAGAGAGGAGTTGTGTAAAGAAGGCCTAAGAGCCGAGTTCAGTTACAGAGAGGATCATCGTGGTCTCCAAGCGCCATCAGATCCGATCTCCATACTGTTTCTCGCTTGGAGTAAATGACGACAAGAGCGGGTGGTTGAAACCTCCTTTCATTCATTAAGTGAGGGGATGGAGGGTCTAGCAAACCATCTGCCCGAGGAAGTCCTGTGTATCGGTTTTCTCAAAGACGCCATGCCGAAGTCTTCAGCTCGACAGAGAGGTCTGCACGAGCTATCCAAACACTTAATAGCTCAGCTACCCTCCTTATAGGAGCCATGCGTAGTTAAGGTGGCATTTAAAGAAAGATATCAGTACGAGTTTAATTGAAGGGACACCCAACCTTGGGTGACTGAGGCACGCCTCTGTGAGGAGAATTTTCCTGAGTATATAAACTCAGTCTTTGTATTTTGTAAGTATCAATGGTTGAGCAGAGCTCCCTACTGTAATGTTCTAACAGCTATTCTAGCTTTCAGCTTATGCATCTGTATACGAGATTTCTTGTTTTATGACAGACAATTCTTCTTACTCCATCTAATTTTCGTCTCATGCTAAGAGAGTTCGTGATCGACTGACTCGCACGAATTGTTGCAGTTCTGTTGTGATAAAAGATTTATTGTGGCATTGTTGCATTCTCTGGCTTTGCGTTTGAATGTAAGATGATATCGCATTTGGACGTCTTCTTCCTCAGTCTGTTAGAAACCTGATGTTTATAACAGACCTTCGCTTTTCTCTTGTACAAGTCTTCCGCCTGTTCACCCTTTACTACAACTCACTGTCTGAAGTTTACGTAAGACCTCACTTGCTCATGCATACCTGGCCTAATTTCAGAGTTAGAACGCTATTGTTTTGAGTTTCCCGCCATTCGATCACCCATCTATGAACAACCGTGACATAAAACTGATGGGCATCGGGCTCTGCTCCTGCTAGCAATCCAGGAGTGACTTCCGTCGCCAACACTAGTAGTACCCCATTTTTAACAATTGTTAAAATTTTGATCTATTGTTGATTGAGATTTATGAGTGGAACGAAATGAAAAACATATATATACCATTAACACAGATATACAGATAACAATAACAAAGATACAATGGAACTTAATGTCTATTAAATCATAAATCTGTTGAAACTGTAAAATGCAAAATGAAAACAATCTTGCTCGAATGGTGGTAGCTAATCTTTGAGAAGAGATGCGGCGGCTATGGGAATTCGTATGAACACATTACATTGAGGCCTCCAAGCCTCTTTAGCATCAATAATTAAACATAAAACCTTATAAATAAATAAATAAAACCCTAGGAGATGAAGTACCAAAAGTCATGTGGGTCTCGATGGGGTAATTTGGTACATCAACTTCTCGGGGTCATAACTTTTGCATACGATCTTCATTTTAGGTGTACGATATCTCGTTGGAAAGGTCTATTTGAGGACTACACATTATGATGTTACACTCTAACTCTAATTACAATGTAATTGTGGAAGCCCCAAAAAACCATGTTTAGGGCCTCAAAATGGCTTCGAAAGTTTAGGACCTGAAAAGCTAGAAAACAACTGCGAAGATAAAAAAATGTAAATGGAAAGATGAAAGTTGTAGGTGAGCCAACTTGAAGAATTGGGTGGCCACCGATATCTACTTGGATCAATTGTCTCGATAAATGATACCATTATGGACAAAAACCTTAAAATTGACCCCTGAATTGAAAAGTGATGCTACTAGTANCACCAAATGTTTTTTGGAGTTAAAATTAAGACTTAATTGAGACCTTTTCCTCGAACAATTTTACCATCGTCAATAAAAAAAATCAAAATTGGCTCCTAAATCGTTGTTTGACAATTGATTTATTATTATTTTTAATTTACATTAAAAAAAAAATTGGAAAAAAAAAATCAGCAAGCTAGTTTAAAAAATTTGAAAAAGAAAAAGACCCCCTTTAAATAAATCGCAATCCAATTTACCCCCCCAAAAAAAATTCTAAGAAAAGGAATTAAAAAACAAACAAAAAAACAATAAAAAAAAATCCAAAAATCCAAAAAGCAACAAAAAAAAATAATAATAATAATTAAACATAAAATTGAAAAAAAAGTTTAAAAATAAATTAAAATATAAAATCTTAACAAAAAAATTTGGAAAAAAAAAAAAAAACTTAAAATAGGAAAATTTAGAAAAAAGTTAAAAAAAAAAACAAATC
>ML800381.1:112326-136703 GCA_009831015.1 Picea engelmannii
GAGTGGTTTGAAATCATCAAGTAATGGTTATGGCCATAATTTGTTTGAATGGATGTAAGGTTTTCCATGTTTAAATCATAAGGGTCAATTTCCCTTAAGTCTCGAGTCATGTCGAACAGGTGGGATTTACGTGCCAAAAATTGAGTCAAGTGGTTGGGATAAGGGTCACGTCGAAAGATATCATGAGCATCATTCCCCAATCATGAAGTCATAAAAGTAAAAAATTATGGCTCCAATATCATTTGTACTTTGCACACTTCAAAAGTGTACCCATTGCACGAGTCTGCTGCGCAAATCTTCAACCTGCTTTCTAACTTCTCACCGCCATGGATTTACTGTCATTTTCCATGATGTCATTATGTATTCGTTCAAGCATAAATATTGGTCAACCGTCATGCTTCTCTATCACTTTCAGAATTTGTGCATTGTCCATAGTTTTTTCTGCAAGCTCTGGAGCCCTTCGCTATGTAAAATTTGTTTTCCATTGGTTGTATTGTAATTCTGTTGATTTGATTTTGCTGCGTCTCCTCCATTGTTTTCATTCATTGCTCAAAGGTATTTATGGAGATCGTTGCATATTAAGTTGTTTGGAATGAATGGTTTCTTTCCACAGTCATCCTTCTTCCTTCCGAATTACGTATTGTTGCACTGAGTCTCCACCACATCGAGTCTCCCATTGCTCTTTACTACCGCACCCAGTTCCCCACTACGTTGAATTTTCCCTTCATGCTTTAATATCATGCCATGTTTTCCCCACTGCACTGGAATTTTTCTTCCCAATTCCTTATCGCGTCAAGTCTCCCATTGTTGTTTACTATCGCACCGAGTTTTCCCCATTGCACTGAAATTTTTCGTCGCGCTTTACTGTCGCGCAAGGACTTTCTATGACCAATTTTGTTTTCCATGGAGAGAAGGTATCACAGTTCATTACCATGCATGTGAGATAAATATATACTAGCATATTGGCAGTTTCCCAAAGCATAAGAAAGAAGGCGAGAAGTGGAAGGGCTGTGAGGTTTGAACCTCGGGATCTAGAGCTGATAAATGAAGACTCGACAATCAAGGCGTCTTTCGAACAAGCTGGATGTATGCGCTTCTATGAAAGGTCAAAGGATATAATGCAAAGTTGGATGAGTAGCTCACCCTCAATTTTACTGGGGCCAACACGACAATTGCAAAAATCACTTTCCAAGTTGTTATCACCATGAAAATTTCTATGTGAAATTCAATTTCTAGGGCTTAGCGAGGGGATAAACTGATGTGGAGGTGTGATAAGCTGGAGGATAGGGCCATATCTAGCGAGAGGAGGATAAATCTAGCAGAAGTGTGAAGTTGATGGGACCTTATGGGTCACAGATCACGGGTGCTACAGATAAACGGTCGGGGATCGTTTAGGGGGAATAACTTGCACGGAGGATAATTCCTAATAGTGGGCTGAAAAGTAAACCGTGGTTTCAGCTCAAGAACACATGGCACTACTGGGTGCATTTTGAGGCGATATGTGGGTTTCCCCAAACTGCTTTCCCTCACCCCCGAAATCGGGAAAGTATATAAAAGGGGGCCCTTATCGTTATTTTATTATTTTTCAAATTACTGGAATGTTGGAAGATTGGCGTGACCGATCCATTCAAACTGAAGCTCAACAATACGTGAAGCTCACCCATTTTTTGTTCATTCATAGGTATTTTTCATCACCACCATGGACCCTATCATTATGTCTATAGCAGAGAAATACCCCATTGTCAAACAAGGAAGCCCTAATTGACAGAGATTCATATGTGTTCGACCCTGCAATAACCATTTCACTCATCTCTGAGTCCAAAGATAATCTGTCAGGTAACATAAGGAAACATATATACCTTTCCTTAAAGCAGTACATGCCACCATAGTCCCTTACACTGTCAAGGTCGCATTCCCCTTCCCCGAATTCATAGGTTGGTGCGTAGAGCAATATTCACAAGAAGAGAAAGTCATCTTAATAATAAAAAAGGGTTTGAGGTCCTGTGTAGGGTAGAGAGTCTGTTTGTTTGAAGCACCCTCGACATACCAGAGTCCCCCTCCACAGTGTCTGAACCATTTGAAGAAGAAAATATAATTATGGTTTACAGGGAATGTCCCTCACAAGTCAAAGACCTATTTTTGCAAACAATTGTCAAATCCAAGCATATTTTTGAAAGTTTGTCCCTACAAATGAATGTAAATTGTTGGTTGTGGAGCCTGATTATCTTCCTGATTCAGAGGTCCTTGCTTTCAGCAGTGTTTATACCCCATGAAGTATTTACACCCTAGAAGTATGTACACTCTTCCACACGGGGGAGTGCAGAGGGGGGGTACCCCCTCTGCGGGGTCCGGGGGGTCTAGGGGCGAATCCCCCGAAGAAAAAATTGCCTTGTAAAAGTATATTGTAATTTCATTGTAAATCTGGACCGTTCATTATAAGGTCACAGATCTAACGGTAGAGATTATGTTAGGGTTTTTTGCCCTAGAAGGCAACCCTCTTTTATGAGGGAAATGTATTGCAGCTATGGATGATGGTGAATATTGTATTCTGAGAAAGGAGACTGTGAGAGAAAGAAGAGGAAGTTACAACAGGTTTTGTTGTAGGTTGTATCCCTTCATTTGTTGGATAATAATAAAGGAAGGACCTGACAATTTCTCTGGTGGACATAACCCACACTGGGTGAACCACGTAAACCTGTGTCTCTCTTGTATTGTGTGTCTTTTGTGTTTTGTTTCTGCATTTGTTTTATTTTATTGCTCCGTGGTCCTATTTTTCTAACATAAATATCATGGATATTGAAGTCCAATGGGTTTGTTCCATATTGAGTTAGATTTTAGGTCTAAATAATGACAAGTATGTGGTCGAGGTCATGTTAGGTTTTCTGTTGGTGTTTTGATCCAAATTTTATGAGAAAAATGAAATGACTAAATATTATTAACAGGTGCTTAACACAAAATAACAGAGATACAGTAAAACTGGTTTTCTATTCAATAAGGAAATGGTGGTGCTTATCTCTGAGAAGAGATGTGACAACTATGCTCATTTGCAAGAAGATGATTACAATGAGGTTCTGAAGGCCTTTTTTACAATAAACAGGAATTCAAAAAAACCTATACATCCAAAAACCTAACCCTAGGAGATGAAGCACCAAAAATCATGTGGGCCCCTTATGGGTAAGTTAGTACATCAACTTCTCGGGGTCGTAATTTTTGCATACGATCTCCATTTTAGGCGTATGATATCCCATTGGAAATTTTTTGTTGAGGAGATTCATTTTGGGGGCTCAATCATGTCTTTAGATGTCATTGAGAAGCTCGATCCCAAAAAAACTTCATTTAGGCCCTCAAAATGGCCCCAGAAGTTAAAACTGCTAAAAATAGTAAATTGCCAAAATTGCCAGAAACCTGTTTTGAACTAGTTGGAACATGTGGGTGGTCACCGATATCTAGTTGGATCAATCCTCCCTCCTTAGTAAGAGATGGAGTCCATTGCGTTGAGTTCCCTCATCAGTTAAGGAAATTTCTATTGAATTTGGCACTGGGTGAGCCACTCGCCTTGGTGCAGGAGCTACCCTGCTTTGACGACTCGATAAAGTTGAATCCTTTGTTGTCAAGTTCCATTGATCTATGTGTCCATAATCTAATCTTTGGATTCCTTTTGTATGTAGTCAGGGTTGATCTCTATTATTTTGTGTTAAGCACCTAATTGTAGCCAGACTTTAGATCAAGGCCCATACTTTAGTAAATTTATTTTTCATAAGTAGGGTACTCACAGAAAACATCTGATAGTGTCTCACTATGATAGCCCACGGGGTGGCCGTGTTGAGTGGGAATGATGCCCACCACATAGTCTGAAGCATTTGTCTTGATCTCAAAGGGAAGTTGTAGGTCTGGTAGTGAAAGTATTGGGACTGAGCACAAGCACTGCTTCAAATCATCAAACTCTTGTTGTTGGGACTAGCCCCATGCAAATTTTTCCTTACCACCACCCCTAGTTATTTGGCTAAGGGCCCATGCAATATGGGAGAATACCAACACGAACCTGTGGTAGAAATTGGCAAGGCCCAAAAAGCTCTGAATCCCAGTGAGTGTGGTTGGGGCTGGCCAATCATGGATGACTTGGATCTTGGCTAGATCCACATGTATGCCATGCTGATAAATGATGTAGCCTAGGTAATGGACCTTGTCCATGCTGAAGGAGAATTTTTCCAAGTTGGCATATAGCTTGTGCTGCCGCAGGGTGTGCAAAACCTGTTGAATATGTTGCAAGTGTTCGACCCAATTCTTGTTGTAAATGAGAATGCCATCCAAATACACCACTACAAAAGTATTGGTGAATGGTCATAGGGCATCGTACATAATCCTCATGAAAGTGGTTGGAGCATTTGTCAAACCAAAGGGCATGGCCAACCATTCAAAAAGGCCTTCCTTTGACTTGAAGGCAATTTTCCATGCATATGTCTATTTTATCGGGACCTGGTGGTAGCCAGAATTCATATCAATCTTACTGAAGTATTTGTCCCCCATGAGTTGATCAAGGAGGTCATCGATGCAGGGAATCAGGTACCGGTTTCTGATTGTGATTTTATTCAAAGCCCGGTAATCAATGTAGAGTCACCAGGTTCCATCTTTCTTCTGTACCAGTGCGATTGGGCTTGCACAGGATGATGAGCTGGGATGGATGTGCCCCTCGTGGAGAAGTTCTTGGATATTTCACTTGATATCCTCATTCTCTAACAGAGAGTAGTGATAGACTAGCCCATTGGGTAGCGGTGCGTCGGGGGTCCGATCGATGGGGTGTTTGACCTGGCAGTGCAGAGGTACCCCAGTAGGCGAGGAGAAGATATTTGAGTATTCTTCCATGACCTTATCTACTTTCTTCTACTATGTGGAGAGGTTTGCCACAAAGACCCTGGATGTGGCTATGATCTTTCGCTTATTCTGAGAGAGAATCATGAAGAAGACAAACTTCCCTATCTGAGAGATTACGTTCCCGCATTGCTTAGCAGAGATAGAGGACATAACACTAGGTGGGACTGCCTCAGGTATCCTATACAATTTCCTGTTCAAAGTAATAATAACACTACGAGGCCTAGACTCATATACAACATGATGTTTCCATAAATAAGGTTGGCCCAAAATAACATCACAAACTTCGAGAGGAGCAACATCACACAACACGTCATCTTTGAAGGGCTTGATGTCGTATGACAGTCGACACTATTGGATGACGCGAAGATCGCTTCCTTAGCAGAGCCATCCAATGGTGTAGGGTTGTGGGTGCGACATTGTTGGCAGGGCTAGCCCCTTGATGACCTATGTTGAGATGAGGTTCTTCTGGATACCACTATCAATGATGAAGTCCAGCGGGGTTCCTTTTACCCACATCTGTGAATGGAAGAGGCATTCTCCTTCTTATGGATCGTCTGGTTCACCAGGCTGGAGCTTGGTGGTAGAAACAGTGGCACTAGGTTTCACGTCAATGATCTATCTTCCCCTTTCTAGTTATGTCTCAGATTCAGAACCTGCATCTGATTCATAGGATTTCACTTCATCCACCAGTGACTGCTTTGAGCGGTAGTCAGCAGTGTTATGCCAAGGGATCTTATGGAAGTCGCACCACTTCTCTGTATCTTTCTTTGTATTTCTGGTGTCCTTCTTTTCTTGTGGCTTGGAATGGTTGTCATGATATTGTCCATATTTGATCTGTCCTTTTTTCTGTGGGTTGGGGCTGCCCTTTCCTAGATTTTGTTGTGAGGGGTTCCTAGGCACAAATTGCCGCATCTTTTGTTTGAGCTTTTGCTCGATTTTGACGACATATCGGTAGGTCGTGCCCAAGGATGAGATGTCCACAAATTCCATTTCAGTATGGATGTATCTATGCAGAGCGTCGTGATACTTGAGCACTAGATGTATCTCTGAATCTTTGATACCCAGCTTGGTGCGCAAGTTATGGAAGATATTTGTGAAATCTAGCACTGCTTGGTCTCTTTCTTGCTGCAGTGTGGTCCATTTGGTATACAAGCCATCATAACTTCCAACATGGTAGTATTGCTCCTTAATAACATCTCTGAAGGATTCCTAGGTGGCCCTGACTATAAATAATGAGGATTCCTCTATTTCCTTTTTCTCACATAAAGTTTCCCACCAATCTTTGACATGGGGAACGACTTTGAGGAGTGCAAAAGTAATCTTTTCTCTATTTGAAAAGTTATGGACAGAAAAATACCCTTCTAGTAGGTTCAACCACTTGTCTACATAATATGTGTCTATATGACCTTAAGATATAGGAATATCTAAGTTTATTTGTACCTTGAAGGGGGCGACGCCTCCGCTCGAAGAAGATGTGTCGCCTGTTGGTAACTGCCGAAGGATTTGTGCAAAACTATCCATCATCTCGTTCCTTTGTTGCATGAGGGATTCCTCAATCAACAATTTGAAAGTATCTCATGTTCTATCATATTTATTTCCTCCTACCATGAGAGGTCGCTTGGGTGTGTGAGAGATTTTGTCCTCAAGAGAAACAAGCTCGAGACCCAACTCTTTGTACTCCGACCTCGTTGGGGACATGCATTAAGACGACAAGGAGCAGATCGCTCTGATACCACTAATCCGTATTTTATGAGAAGAACAAAATGAATACATATTATTAACAGGTGCTTAACAAAAAATAATAGAGATACAATAAAATTGGTTTTCTGTTCAATAAGGAAATAAGTTGAAACTGTAAAATGCAGAGGAAACAAGCTTGTTGTAATGGTGGTGACTTATCTTTGAGAAGAGATGTGACGGCTGGGCTCATTCGAAAGAAGATGATTACAATGAGGCTCTGAAGGCATTTTTTACAATAAACAAGAATTCCAAAAACCCTATACATCCAGAAACCTAACCCTAGTAGATGAAGCACCAAAAGTCACGTGGGCCCCGTTTGGGTAAGTTAGTACATCAACTTCCCAGGGTTGTAACTTTTTCATATGATCTCCGTTTTAAGCGTATGACAGCCCATTGGAAATGTATTGTTGAGGAGATTCATTTTTGGGGATTAATTATGCCTTCATATATCATTGAGAATATCGATCTCAAAAAACCTTCATTTAGGCCCTCAAAATGGCCCCGAAAGTTAAAACTGCTAAAAATAGTAAATTGCCATAAAACTTTTTTGAGCTAGTTGGAATAGGTGGGTGGCCACTGATATCCACCTGCATCAATTTTTTCCAATAAGAGTCAATTCAGTCAGTTTTCATCATCTTTGATAAATTCATAGCTGATAATATCCACAAAGAGCTAGTGAATTTTGCAGTCACTAAGACACTTTAGGTATTACACCTACTTGTGGAAGATTTTCCTACAGACAAACAAGAGAGAGTTCCCTGAAGAAGAATTCATATCAATTGAATGCAAAAGAATCACAATGCTCATAATTATGAACAAGGTCATGTCCAAAGTTTACAACCTGATTTTCAACACCAGCCCACCAAGAGTCCTAAATGACATGAGGAGTTATTTACAACCAAATCCAAAAAATAGAGTGGGGGACTGGGTGTTGTTCATGCATTCAACAATGATATGGGGTTATGGTTTTTATGAATCCCCATATATTCTGCCTATTTTTCTGACACCCATAATATTTTCCCTGGAGTTCATTGGGAAAATAATCATATTAAAGACAGAGCACTTCCTAAAACTACACAAGGAATCCAACCTCAAATTCCCTTTTATCATTGGACCCTTCATTGTAACAACTAGATCATCCTTATATTAAATCCAGGCTAAGCACAAGGAGTTTGTATTTGCACATTTGCAGGGAAGAAGATATGATCCACATTAGATCATATCAAAGAGAATATTGATAAACAAATAGGCCACCTATGAGCATGAACATGTTGAGGGATTTGACAAATTGGAAAATCTAGATGTTTCTGCTGGGGATGATATGGAAACAATATTTCAACCAGCTCAAACACAACAAATGGAGGCAACCCCACAACAAACTCAAATACATCAGACTCCTTAGAAGTTGATAGTTAAAGTTCCCAAGATAAGTGTTTACAACAAAAGGAGTAGTTTAAAGGCCCTGGGCACCAATAGTCAGCAGAATGCCCCTAAAAAGATGAAGATCACACAATCCCCACAGATAGTGGATCTAGAGGAGGATGAGCCTAAATAACAAGTGAATATGGATATGGTGGAGAGTGGCATCAACAATGTATAATTTGGGAAAGGGAGCAAGCTCCAAAGTGAAGGCAACACAAGAACTTTCAGCAACAAAAAATACATCTTTGATAAGGAAGCTAGAGCATCCTATCAATCTAAAGAAGATTTCGCAAAGAAATATGTTGAGAAAGGAAACTTGGCGATGAATGAAATGAGGGAGTTAATCCCTGAGGTAGAAACAATATCTCAACATAAGTCTTCTCTGTTCATAGAGAGATATGTAGAGAAGAACAAATTCAATATAGCAGTTGCAGATGAGGATAAAGTATCTGAGATCAAGCTGAAATATGAGAACATCAATGCTCCTGACAAAATGAAATTCCACAGGAATACCAGTGACATGTTGTATTCGGATTACTTGGGTCTAAGCTTGAATAATTCAAAGTTTTCAACTTATGTAATTAATTTGGAAGGGTAGTTGAGGCAAGAAAAAACATCCAACAGAGCTTGGAAAACTCAGGTCAAGAGGCTAGAATCTGAAGGCCCTCAGGGAGTGAAATCGTCCTTATAATAAAAATACAAGATGATTTAGATTTTGAAGAAGAAACTAAAAATTTCTTCCATGGAGCATCCACAAACAACAGAACTGGTTTCTCTAGAATAGGAGAAGGAGGCATTTCGATAAGAAGCATTGAATTACAAGGCCAAGGTATTACAGTTGGAACAACAAAAAGTGAAATGGTCACAAGGACAAATAGAAGTACCAAACATGGTTGTAACTGTACCTTCTACTGCAGAAGATGGGCCGAACACTGAAGGACTTGTCCAGGCTATGTCCCAAGTTAGCCTAAAGGTGGGATAAATCAAAGGTATAAATGGAGATATATAGAAGTTGAAGCATGAAATGAAAACAAAAGATGAGAGGATGGATTAGTTCTAGAAGGAGAATAAAGCTTTGCAGGAAATACTAGACAAGTTGAAAACAAGGTTGAGAGGAAAACGACTGTTGCAAGGAGCCAAACAAATAATTTTGGATTCTATTGATGTTGAAGCTGCCAATTTTGGGGTGTACTTGAACTTCATCAATGACAAATATAGCATGCCCATCACAACCAGAAGTAGGTGCATTGTTGTAAATGAGACCCTAGCTAAGAAACCATCAGAGTGGGCCCAAAATTCTATAAACCTGTTGAATTCCATCCCCACTGCAGAACTTCAGACCATTTGGGTAAAATATAGGACTACATTGATCATTTGGGATAAGAGAGTCATTTCCAAGCATAACTTGCTAAAATCAGTCCAAACCAAGGCCATAGAGATGGAGCAGAGTATACAAGAATTAAATATCTATTTGAAGAGTTGTTCATCAAAGGATTCCCGCCATTTTGGGATGGAAAAGAAAAATTGTATGATCATGAGGAATACAACTCTCGCCTCTCCCAATGTAGAATGGACCACTCCAAGTTTGAAAGGTTGGAGGAAAACTTGAAAGGAGCAACCCTGGTGGAAAATTTGATCACAGATTTTGAGATCTTGAATCAATTCAAGTAAATGAATATTGGACTTCCAGTCATGCTGTATGCCTCTTGCATTGACCTGGAGATCCTAATTAAAGAAATTATGGACTACGATATCCCTTCTGACTTGTAGTGGAAAGATAGTGTAGTTGGGAAAAACAAAGTGTAGTTTTCCAGGAACCAACAGATAATGCCCAGGTGCCATCAAAATGGAAGATCAAACAAAAGACCAAAATAGGACAGATGGCAAATGCAGGAGCTGAAGAGTCAGAGGAATTGGTTGTTGGTTCGTGAAACATTTTCTATTAATCATTGTAATCAATTCCCATATCGAAACTATTCAATGTAATTATTGTAGTCAGTTTTAGAAGCTAAAACATTTCAGTTAAACTATTGTAATCAGTTTCTAATTGAAAGGAATTGGAATTGTATAAATATTAGACGTGTTGAATGTATTAATGTTGGCAGAAGTGCAAGGGCACCTCCTTAGTTGTTCTGAACTAAATTGTAATTTTCTAGAGCTGAATTGAATACATATGCACAAGATTTTAAAGTCTCTATGAAAAGATTCTAATGGTGGTGATATGAGTTTTATCTTCTCTCATTGTATGTATTTCATGTGTTTCTTTAATTCCATTTACATTGTCTTTTGTTTAAATTGGATAGTTTAAAAGCTTATAATTCATCTTGTGATGCTCTCGGCTTAAGAAATTTAAATTGTGTGAAATTCTTCATAACTAATTCAGAATTCATTTTATTAAATGCTCTGATGCAGTTACTTGTTTCCATTTTCTTCTTACACTCTGCAAACTAAAATTTATAACTCAGATTCATTACCTCGTTTATCCTTTATCCTCTGGAGAGTTCTATTGGCCCATCAATGTTTTCATTCATTTTCAGAAGGTTGAATCCATAAGCCCTAAGTGTCCCTCCCCTTCTTTGCCAACAACTTTATAAAAACTCCCCAAAACACACTAAATCTAGCCATTGATTGCCAAAGAAACATCAAGTGACACAAGAGAGTCCTCTCTGAGCTAAGAAGGCTAGTACCTAGCTCTAAATTTTTTTTGTAGGTTAGCTCTATTGTTTATTTATCAGTCGAACAAATTTATAGAGTGCTAATATTCTGGTGTCGTTGTCGGGGATCGAAAGTAAAATATTCTTTGGGAAAAGAACAACTTAAAGCTTCAGATTTGATTCATGAGGGTGACAACTAATTAAACACCTTATTGGTTGAGACTAAAATTACCCTGCAACTCCATTGGAAAGAGACCAGTATCACAAAGTAGGTTGAACTAGAAATCCTGGCTCCTAAGAGAATTCACACCAGGAGAAATCCAGACCCAAAAGCTACAATCCCTTTGTTTGATCCTAAGAAAATTGTACACAAAAGAAAAGAAAGGCCGGTAATCCCAAATTTGCGTTTAGACATATATCTATCCTTTCCCAAAGATGGAGTGACAAGCATTGAAGATCTTGAGTTTGATGTGAAATTTGAGCAAACTCTGTTCATAACTAAATCTGAATCTTGTTTGAACAAGATCATCTTTGACGAGAAGAGGTTCCAAAATTTAATTTTAGCTTCCTCTACCAAACCTCTTGTGATCCACACTCAAAACCAACAACCACTTTGAGTCCTCACAATAGCCATGGAAGCTATGTTTCCCCCTCTTGTACTCCCTCCTCAGTTACATGATTTTCCCAAGGAGTATAATCTAAGTATTAAGTTGTATGATAATGAAGGCAGTGTGTCATCCCAGAAGCATCTAGATTGGTTCAATGATTTTATAGACTTAGAATAAGTATATTTTGAAGATGCAAAAATGAGGTTGTTTTCACAAGGTCTTGCAGGAGAAGTGAGAAAGTGGTTCAGAGCTCTCCCAACAGCTAGTATCTTAAATTTTGAAGCCTTTGAAAATAGTTTTCTTGCAAACTAGGGCGACAAGAAAAACCCCCTTCAATTTTTAACTCAATATAACAACATGAGGAGGTCACCTAATGAAACAGTGCAGAAGTTTTCAGCCAGATTTTTAAAGGTCTATAATCTAATTCCTACTGAGGTAAACCCCTATCCCCAAGATGCTCAACTCAGATATGTTGATTCCTTTGAAAGTGATTTTTATTTGTTGTTAATCTACCTCATTAGATGATATGATGAACGATGCAATAAAAGTGGAAGTGAATCTAATGGCCTCAGGAAAGATCAAAGCTGACTCTAGCAGGGACATGAACAAAGTTCAAGATAAGACACACCCTTCAACCTCACAAACATCAGAAGAAAGGTTTGATATCATGATGAAAACTATGGAGAAAATGATGGATAGAATGGCTTTAGATAATAAGACTAACACCAGAGAACAGGTTGATGTTCCACCCAAAAATTAGAGAAGAATGACAGTCCCACAAATTAGAAAAAGAGATCATAAAAATCAAGGGAATTAGGGGAATCAGGTAAATCAGGGGGATCAACAAATAAGAACATATTTTCAAAATAACTATGTAAATGATAATTATGATGACAATTTTGAAGACAACATGAATTGATGTGATGGTGGTGAGACAGAGGTGTTTTTGACTAAAGGGGAACATGACCAATTCATGGATGCTAATGAAATATTCATGCAAGAAAATGATGACAGGTTGTTATTAGAAAGAGAAGATTTCAAACAGGGTTTCATAATGCCATCATGCAATTCTAGAGACAATATAATCTTTGAAATCATAAAGTGCCTGCAAATCCTCCAAAGGGAAATTCTCCAAAGGGGAACCCTACCAAAGAAGCTCAGAATAACATACCCTCTTCAAGTTAGCCCAAAAAGGCCTATGTTACAAAAGACGTTGTGGACAAAGGAAAGAACGAAGAATCCCATAAAAAGGTACCTCAAACAAGAAAGGAGACAGTCACCAAAGAGGTAGAGAAAACCTCATCATCCTTTAATTTTTAAAGTGAGATGGCTAAGATTAAAATTTTTGTACCATTCAATGAATTGATCAAGAATAATGAATATAGAAATCAGATAATCAAGATGCTTAATATGGAACAAACTTCTGAAACTTTGAACATACAAGATGATCACCCTACCATATTATTTGGCCCATGTGTGGAGGAAAATAGTGATGTTGAAAAGTAAACCATGGTTTTAGCTCGGGAACACGTGGCGCCACTACGTACATTTCGAGGTGATAAGTGGGTTTCCCCAAACCTCTTTCACTCACCCCCGAAATCAGGAAAGTATATAAAGGGGGGCCCTTGTCGTTATTTTATTATTTTTCAAATTACTGGAACGTTGGAAGATTGGCGCAACCGCTCCATTCAAACTGAAGCTCAACAATATGCCAAACTCACACTTTTTTTGCTCATTCATGGGTATTTTTCATCGCCACCATGGACTATGTCATTATTTCTATAGCAAAGCAAGACCCCATTGTCAAACGAAGAAGCCCTAATTGACAGAGATTCAGATGTGTTCGACCCTGCATTCATTTGCCCATCTCCTAGTCCAGAGTTAATCTGTCAGATAACGTAGGGAAACATATACATTTCCTTGAAGTAGTCCAGGCCACCATAGTCCCTTACGCTGTTGAGGTCACATTCCCCTTCTTCAAATTCATAGGTTGGTGCGCAAAGAATTATTCACAAGAAGAAAAAGTCATCTTAAATAAACAAGGGTCTGAGGTCCTCTGTAAGGTAGAGAGTCTGTCTGTTCGAAGTTACCTTGACATACAAAAGTCCCCCTTCATAGTGTCTGAACCATTTGAATAAGAAAATATAATTATTGTTTACAGGGAATGTCCCTCAGAAGTCAAAGACCTATTTTTGCAAACAATTATCAAACCTGAGCATATTTTTGAAAGTATGTCCCTACCAATGAATGTAAATATCATGGCTATTGAAGTCCAATGGGTTTGTTCCATATTGAGTCATATTTTAGGTCTAGGTAATGACAAGTATGTGGTCGAGGTCATGTTAGGTTTTTTGTTGGCATTTTTCCAGTCAAAGTCCAGTCAGTCAGTTTTCATCAGCTTTGATAAATTCATAGTTGATAATATCCACAAGCAACTAGTGAATTTTCAGTCACTAAGACACTTCAGGTATTACACCTACTTGCTAGAGATTTTCCTAGAGACAAATAAGAGAGAGTTCCCTGAAGAAGCATTTAGATCAACTGAAATCAAAATAATCACATTGCTCATATTTATCAACAAGGTCATGTCCAAAGTTTACAACCTGATTTTCAACACCATCCTGCCAAGAGTCCTAGATGACATGAGGAGTTATTTACAACCAAATATAGAAAACAGAGTGGGGGACTAGATGTTTTTCATGCATTCAACAATTATATGGGTTTATGGTTTTCATGAATCCACCTATCTTATGCCTATTTTTCTGACATCCAGAGTCTTTTCCCTCGATTTTGTTGAGGAAAATATATGAAATGATCTTACTCAAGTATTTTCAGATTCTGCTTGGCTAAAGAAAAATAAACGGGAATGTCACCCTATGTTTATAGCCATAAAAAATAATATCCTAACTCACAAGTATTGATTACAAGTGCTTAGGCTAGTCTTTTTACAAATAACAACTTGTTGTAAAATTCCTTATTGATATGATTTTATGAATATAATAGTTGTTGAAATAAATGTAGAGACAGAAGTAAAAACACCATGATAATCAAGACAGGTGAGACATAAAGAAATCCTTTATTTCATTCCAATTCATCAAAGAGTCATTCTCTTTACAAAATCCCGTGAATAAGTTTTGTACCAAAGTCAAACTTAGACGTCCTCGATGAAAGATACAAAAGGACCTCTGACAGAAATTCAAAACTAAACTCTAAAAGTTGGATCAAGTTGCCACAGATCGCTTCCCACCCGACTCTACACAATAGCCTTTGTCAATCATGAAAAATAATTCACAAACAAACAAGTCTACACAGACTATCAAAAATAGATCAACACCTCTGAAAAAAAAGTGTCTGAATGATGTAATTCAGCCCTGAATATTGTTGCCTACTGTAAGACCCTGCTATCATAAAAAAGAATTAGGCTTGTGATCAATTAAGGAATAAATGAAAACTGAACTATCTCAACACAAACTCAAAGAGAAAATCTTAGTATGTTTGTCCTTCTATCCTCCTCTTGTTCCTCCCTTTCCTTTTTCCTTTAAGCAAATTAGAATTGGTTGAAGTAGTTGAACCACCTCATGTGTTAAGTTAATTAAAATCTCAACCAACATTTTAGTTAGGGGGAAAAGTAATAATCATAATAAGGGTTATAAATAAATAATAACTAGTATGTGGGACCCCTTGTGACTCCATTTAGTTCTTAACAATCATAACATAACTATTTAATTAAACAAAACACCCCTCCTTGTGACTCCCATCATCACATTCATATTTGACAATTTATCTCATTGATATTTGAAATTATTTTCAAAAATATGTTACTCATATATCCAAAGAAAACATGTTGTCCAAAAAAACTTCTGAAGTCAACTATCATCAACAATAAATAAAATAAAACTCAAAAAACATATTTTCCTCTCTGAGATGCAATCTTTCCTTTATTGTTGTTGTCACCCTTTGATTTCTTTGAATTTGCCTTTGGATGCATTGATACTTTAGGCCTAATCTCGCTGATCACATGAGAACAATTGTCCCTCAAGTGCATCTGGGAAGACACAGATTTATCATAGCCATTGGAAGGTTAGGAAAGGGCAACAATGGCTTTTCCTTTGTTAGTGGCATGGTGGGCCTCGATTTTCAATATTTTGCTAGAATTGGAGGATTGCACTGGTGAGTGGGTAGGGGTTGATTGGACAATTTGATTGTTAGGTGGGGGAGCAGGTAAAGATAAATTGGGCTAGACATGATGTTGGGAGACTATCGAGTGGACAATCTCTTAACATCCATCATTTTTGGGAACCTTGGGTTGCAATGATACATGAGGGGGAACAAGAACACTAGGGGCTTATGGAGCTTGGAAGGGAGGCCTTTCAGGCCTAGGTTGGACCACTCCTTTCCCAATCCAATTGAAAAATCCAGCCTGAAATAACTAGCCTAACTCTTGCAAGTCAGCACCAAAGTGTATGGAGAATATTGGCCTTCTTGGGCCTTTGTTCCAATTACCTCTCCCTCGGTTTCCTCCTCCATGGATACCTCAGCTAAAAAAATTCATTCCTGCATGCATGATTGATTATAAAATGGTTCCTTTACAACCATACATGACAAATCTTTAAAAATATGAAATAGAATTTGGCTTAGCAACATATCAGACTCAGGCAATCCAATCCATACAAATTGTTTAATTGTTGTCTATGAGCAGGGGGTGAACAAAGGGTCCTGGGATATGTGAGGGGTTTGTATTGAGAGAAACATGATAAAATGAGGGAGAAAAGAAACATGGTTACTGCTCAAAGACACAAACAATCAACTATAATGCAAACCAAAGAAAATATCACCCTGATCCAACCAAGAAAAACGATTTCAAACTGCTTCAATACAAAATTCTTCTTAACTGTAATTAAATCTTAAGAAAAAGGAATGAAAAGTGAACATGGGAAGGCGATGGGGTTGTAATTAGTGAAAAGAAAAATAATGGCAGGGAAAGAGAGCAGATATTGTTCATAAAATTAATTAAGTAATCCATAAAGCCATTCTATATCAAACGTAAAAAGAAATAACACCAACCAAATAATCATTGTTTGTAATCAGATCTTTAACACAGTGTCACCAAAACAAGACAATATGAATCCCATAACAACATGTAGAAGAATTATGTTTCTCCTCATTTTCCATTTAATGTTTTAAAACAATTCCCAAAAGAATACACAGTCACTTATTTCCACTTTGTTTAGTGTCAACTCATCAACCACTACCCACGAATTATTTCAATCATCAAATACAGACACAAAAATCGTGCCCGATTTCATCCTTTTAATTCATTTAATATTTAAATTGTAATGAGATTACACTGTCACTAAACCTATGTGTATCTCTGCTACGATGCATGATATTCATCAAAGAACATAACGAACAACCAAATACAACCATCAATATTTTAATTGCAAAGATCCTGACTTGTCATTTAAACACACAGACAACAATCACCATTTCAACTCATACCATGCTTGGAATACACATACCATTCAAAAAAACACAGAGTATTTATGTGACTATACAGTTCCAACTACTATGAATCTAAACATCCACAATGTTGGGCTATCGATCAATACAACGAGGTAGCAACAGTAAGTCCGATATCATCTCATAAATTGATCAAAATTGCAACAAAACCATATTGTTTAAAAACTCGTGACCATCTCTGATGGTGCAATCAATAATATCCATATCATATACAGTGGATGGCCATGCCATAATTACCACGACTGTAATACTCCCATCAAAATTAAAAACCGAAAGTCACAACAATCATCAACTCAACCTAACATGTTGTAGGAAGGCCACACATACCCACACATTACATACGGAGCATTGTTGTGACTTAATCAATTAAAACTAATGCTAGGTTAATAATTCAATAATCGTAATGTGAAAGACAATGACCATGAGATCTCATTTCTCTAATCAACCAATTTACCATGCTGAGCTTATCAATTTGACTATTGAAATAACCAATTGTAGTGACTAAAAACCAATAACCAAAGCCACTATCAACATAATCAACAGAGATGAGCCAACAATAGGATATTTTCAATGATGCACCATCAAATCATAACAATCAACAACATACCCGACCGTACATAATGGTTCCCTCTATCAAAAACTAGGCTTGAGAAGTCAAGGGTTTTCTCTGTAGACCAACACAGGGAGACCATAGTCAACCCCTCAACATTGGGTGAGAACCTACGAGACCAACAGTGCACACACAATGTATACTACCAATAACTTCGTAGACAGGGTGACAATTCTCGTGATAGGAGGGATTATGAACAGAGGAGAAAGGCTTCATTTTGGTCCTGTAACAATACTTAGAACATATAGGGTATAACCCTCGTGGTTTTTCCAATCAACTAAATAATTTTGAGATAAAACAGAGCCGATAAATAGTAATCGAACTTAAGAAATACTTTTGGCATAACAGATATCACAAACCCCTACACAAACACCAGTAACACGATTGAACCCATACCCAAGTGAACAATATGCAGTGACACAAAGTGTTTCAAACCCAAAAAACTCCATAACAACAACGACTGGATATGGCGATAAGAAAATGTGGAGACAACCAGCCAATCTGGACCAAATGAAAACCCTTCAGCCAAGACCAATAAGGATGATAGAGGCCTTCATGGATTCTAAACTCAGAATGATCAATGAAATTGTAACTTGAAACATTATTGCAATGAAACCACACCAACCATTCATTCATTTGGAAAAATATCACAAATTTACACAGTTTCCAGACTTAAGGAAAGAACAGAACCATACATCACCGAGCCAATATCTATTTCATAACCAAAGCAGGTTCATGGATGGAAAAAAGACATACCTATAACCACGAAAACCTTAAAAAAACGATCTTGGGAGAACAATTCTTCCTCTGCTTGAAAATCAGAGCTTAACCACAACGAACAGAATTGAACAATAGCCAAGCTGACGATGACTAATGGAAGGGGTATGGAGTGGCGTGTAGTAAATGCACATCGCCTCCATCCTCCAGTCATTCAATTCCTTAGTAAACGCTAGCCCACTAATCCATTAATTCATTCAATTAAACCATGCATCAAAACCAACATCCACTAATTTCCAAGAGTGCCACCCTATGTCACATTAACCACTGCCAACCATACTATAACGCATATCACATAATATCCATATAACTCAATAAATCATATAGCCACTAACCCCGTTAGCTACGACTAACAATCATCCTTCTATTTCCAATGCATATAGTGTAACATATTAGTATAGTCTATTTTTTGTTGATTAAGGTTGGTTGTCATTGATGTCAACCCTTGAAGAAAGTCTGGTAGCGAATTCTAGTAGCACAAAGGTTTGGGAAATGGCCCCAAGGTTGTTTCATGTATAATGGTATGAGTTTTAATATATTTTAAGGTAATACTATTCTATATGGATATTACATGTCATGCCATTTCTGGTGGTATGTGGAACATCACATAACTCTCCTCACGGTTTGAGAGTTATGGCCTTACGAAGTTGGAGGACCCTCATATGTTGGCTTGAAGCCCCAAAACATCAAATAAGTCAAAGAGATTGCAAAGAATAAATTATTATTTAAATGATGAAGTAAAGTGACAAAGTCAAGAAGGATTATTTAAATAATAAAGTGAAGTGACAAAATCAAAGAAGATTATTTAAATGATAAAGTGAGGTGACAAAGTCAAGGAGGAATATTTAAATGATAAAGTAATGGAGAAATTCTTAATTATGGAAAGTGGTTAACCCTAAAAATGAGGAAAATAGGTTAAGTGACCTAGAAGATGGAGAGTATAAATAAAAGGCAAGGCTCTCTCATTTTATATCACACTTGAGCATATTGAATATATATAGGTGAATGAGGTAACCAAAGGATATCTAAGCCGAATTTCAGAGGGAAGGTGAAGAAAAGAAGGTCAGAATTCAAGGGAGGATAAATTATTTTGATGATGCTTTCTAAGGTATGTTATTTACAGGTCATCTCACCATTTCCGTAATAAAAAAAATTATAGAATGAGTCACATCGTGAAATTGATAAGACATTGAGGAAACCTATCCAAGTATCTATGGTAAAAAATTCATCTTTTGGGTCTTTTTTTTTTGGATTTACACTCCATGAAAAATAGGGTTTGTGGCTAGTCCTGAAACTAGTCTAAAACAGGTGTTTCGGGTAAAAACGTCATAACTTCTTCATAACAGATCCAGATTCAATAAGAAAAAATGTGTTGGTTATAGTACAGTCTTTAGTATGATATGTAACATTTTCATATCCATTCAAAAAATATTCTGTGCAGGGGCACGCTCTATAAGGTCGCTTTCTAGAATAAGCCAACATTCAACAAGGTATACCATTTTTGATATAACTCCTTTTCTGAGAGGTTCCAAGTAGTGACATCTGTAAGAATTGCATAAAACAAACTAACGAACATTCTATACTACTTTCAGATCTTTATTCATTATAGGTACATAGTTATGATTATTTAAATTTAGGGTTGTTGACTAATCTCAAACTAGTGATGAGAGACTAAAGAAAAGTTTGATGAAAATGCTAGTCTCTTGTTGTGAAAGTTAAGGAAGGTTTGCAGTTATGTAATCATATACACCAGGTCTATTACAAAGTTACAAATCATATTTGGATGATGAAATTGATGAGGGATTTTGGTTAAGGTACATGTTGGGTACATGGTTGAGACAAGTAGTTGATGAGTTGACACATACATGAGGTGTATAGTTGATGATCTTGGTACGATGAGTCATATTTGATGAGTATTTGACACTATTGAAATATTGGTTGTTGTCATTGATGTCAACCCTAGTCATGGGTTTTGGACTGCAAGATTGATGAAGGTATTTGGACATGAAGAAAAATGCACATGCAGATACAACACCCATGGATGGATAGTATACATCATGTTGTTTCCGGTGGTATGTGACACATCACATGGATCCTCATGATTGAGGAGAAATGAATTTTTGAAGATGACAAAGTGAAATGAAGAAGGAAGTACATGTAGACCCTGAAGATAATTAAAGAACATAATTACAAAATAATAAAGTGTCAGGTCGGCCCTAATGTTAAAAGGAAGTGATATAAATGGTATAAATAAATATCATTACACATTCATTTGATACAAAAGTCAAATTTTAGAGGAAATTAGAAGTAAAGAAGGTAGAATTTCAAGGGAGGATGAAGTCTTTTGGTGATGTGTTCTAAGGTATGTTATTTTTAGGTCATCTTACCCTTTTTGATATAACTTTTTTTTTTTAGAATGATTCAGATGGTGAAATTTCTATGGTATTGAGAATACATATCAAGGTACCTATAGTAAAAGTTTCAGCTCTTTATTCGCTATAATTATGGAGATACACTCTGTGGAAGATAAGGTTTTTGACTAATCCTGAAGCTAGTTAATAAACAGGTGGTCTAGGTAAAATAGTCATAACTTATTCATAGAGAATCCAAATGAAGTGGGAAAAATTGAATTGGAAATATTACATATTGTAGTTTCTTTTGTGCAAGTTTCAGAATATGATGTTAAATATTGAGCGCGGGGCATTCTGTACAAGTTCGGTTTCCTGAATAAACCAGAATTGAACAAGGTCTACCATTCTCTCTATAACTTCTTTTTGGGGAGGATTCAATGAGTGAAACTTGGAGAATTTTCAGAGAATAAATTGAGTAATATTATCTACAGGATCAGAGTATTCCAATAATTGAAGAATTGCAGAAATTGAAGAATTCTCATGAAGCATTATCAGGTTCTATGTGATGGTTGGCTGATGGTGATGATTTAATGTAAATTTTTATTACCTGTCATATATTTTTGGGTGGAAGGAAGGGGAAAGGATGGAGAGTTAAAATATCTCTTGATATTGGAGGATTGTATCTTCCTCTTGGAGGTTTATCCCTCCCTTTACATTTGAAAGTTGTAGCTACCTTTGGAGGTTATTACTTCCCTTGAACAATAACTATTCATTATTTCTCATATATTGTGCATGGTGTATTGTGATGTATTGGTGTAACTCTTATCCTATTGTTCATTGCTCATTGAATATAATTTAATGGTATACGTTTAAGTTGAAAAAGGTTTTAAATTGTACTTGATATTGATTCACCCCTGTTAAGAACCAAAGATTGAATACAAAAACACCACAACAGATATAGAATAACAATATACAAAATCCCCTTTATTACCATCAAACCCTTGAGGTAGGGCAACACCATACAATGGATCCTATTATGGAAGGGATCTTCTCCTGTTCACTTGCCTCTTCGAGGAGGCATCCTCCTATTGAGTTACCGCTCCAAATACAATACTTCTGCTCATGTCTCATTACATTGCTTGAATCCCTTTATATAGTGCTACCATCACCTAAGAACATTCTAGAGGAGGAATCTTCTATAAGTAGAACCTTCTAAGAATTCATCTTACATTTATTATATCTAATTACCCATTTATTATATCTAACTACCATAGTGGGTCTTATTTAATAATATAGTGGATTTAGTCCACCTTACATTGAATGACCTCCACTATTATCACTATGGGCCCTCTGGGCCCCCCCACTACCTCTCTAGATACCTTACATTCCATCCCCCTTATGAAAGCATTGTCCTCAACGCTTGATGTACAACCATATACTAGGGTCCCATGGATAATTGTGGACCATAATGTTGAAGAAGACTGAAGAACCAAGGTCCCATGTAGAAAGGAAATCCACCATGATGAAGTAGTTCAACCACCATTGTAAGCCTGGATCCCATGTCCAAGTGCTCATGTGAACTCCCCGTGGAAGATTTTGGAACCCAATAACCAACTCCAAATGATGCTCCAAAGACTAACACATATCATGTAGATCTAAATAAGAAGATCCATCCACATAGTGGAAAAGGGTCATAGCAGAATCTGGAAGGAACAATACCACTGTAGAATATGCAGACTAAACGTTGGTAACTAGCTCCTGATGTGGGACATTGATGTTCTTTACAGAAGGTGGAGTAGAGTCATCAAATAAAATATGGAATTGGTTTTCATCCCATAAATGACAACTATCCATATACCAATCATCACAATCGTCCTCAAAATCATACCAAGCATATATTTCTTGATTATATTCATCCATGATGATGTCTTCCATAAGAAATCTCTCATGCATGCTATCCAATGAACTACGAAGACTATTATTGAGGCCATCTGCAAGGTCATGAAATTTGTCATGCAATGTGTCACACAATGTGTCATACAATTGAGATTTGAATGCTTCAAGAATTTCTTTGAGGTTTTTAGAAGAAATAGCCATTTGAACACCCTTTGAACCCTTCGGTCCCGCATCCTTCATGAAAAAACCCCAAAAAATAGAACAATAAGTTACAACAGAAAATCGTGGTTTTTTTCTGAAAAAACCCTAAAAACTGTTGAATTTAAAATGTTCATAAATTCACTTCCCGGACTCCATTTCGGCTGATTTTTTTTTTTTAATTGGCTGAAATTGTGAGAGGAACTCAGATATATAATTTGTTTGAGAAAATTTGTCCTCTATCTTCTACAGAAATAAAAACAAATCGCATCACCGTCCACGGAAAAAACCCTGAAAATTGCAGATTTTAAAACTTCAATATCTTGACCTTCCGGACTCCGTTTTGGACGATTTGTTTTTTCAACTTGGGTGTTTTTCTGAGAGGAACTCAGATATACAACCTGTTTCTACAAATGTTGTACATAAATATACTGAAAATTTCTATAATGTCGTGTGCCTCTTTTTCTTTCTCTGAAAAAAAATCTGCAAAAATAAAAAAATATTTGCCCACAATGTCTGCCAAGGAAAGTGCTCTGATACCACTTGTTAAAATACAAAGAATGAATAGAAAAGAACAATATAGAAAACCACAACTTTATTATATAAACCCTTGAGGTAGGGCAACACCGTACAATGGATCCTATTATGGAAGGGATCCTCTCCTGTTCACTTGCCTCTTCGAGGGGGCATCCTCCTATTGAGCTACTGCTCCAAATACAATAATTCTCTTCATGTCTAATTACATTTCTTGAATCCCTTTATATAGTGCTACCATCACCTAAGAACATTCTAGAGGAGGAATCTTCTAGAAGTAGAACCTTCTAAGAAGTCATCTTACATTTATTATATCTAATTACCCATNGCCCCCCTCTCAGTATCAACAATTGGTATCAGAGCGGGTTACCTTCAGTACAGTTTAACCATTGGAAGGAAGATCCTAAGAAGAAATGGAAGACAAAATTCCAAATGGGATTCCACCATTTAATGGAAGAAAATTTGAATATTGGAGTAATAGAATGGAAACTTACTTGAAATCTCTTGGGGTAGATGTTTGGTTCTCATTTTCTTCAAGATACAATGCTTTGAAGAGGCCAACGACTACAACTTAGAAGGAAGCAAAAAGGAACAATAAATTGGCAATAGATACCATCCTGAATGGATTAAAATATTCAGTGAAATCCAAGGTGGGATCATGTGCATCATCAAAAGAGCTTTGAGACAATCTATAATACCTTTATGCAAGGGAATAAGTAGAAGAAGAACAAGTTGAATCAAATTACAACATCTCAGATTTCAAAGAAGCAAATGGAGGTTAGTTATTTTTCTTTATTTGTGAAGGAGTGAGACATGTTGAATTTGAATGTCCTCATCCAAGTATTGAAAGATATGACATTGAAGAAGAAAATTCCAACGAAAAAGAAGAAAATCATGAAGCATAAATTATTCAACAAGAATATGAGAATCTTAAAAAATTGAAGCATATTGAGATTGAAAATAGCAAGCTCAAAGATACACATAGAAAACTAAGAAGTGAATTGGGTAGTTGTGAAAAGACAGTTGTAAGCTTGAAGAAACAATTAGAAGACTTTTAGAAACTAAGAGAAGAAAACATTTTCTTGAAAACTCTACTCGAAGAAGAAAGAAGAATAGGAGAAGTAAGGAATGTCCAAATGATGAAGAAAGAAGAAGATTGTGAGAAACTTGAACAAGAAGTTGTCTCATTGAGGAA
>ML800381.1:138159-160499 GCA_009831015.1 Picea engelmannii
TTAGTAAAATGTGTGATCAAGGATACACTCTTACGTTTGACTCCCGAAAATGTAAAATCAGAGAAAATAACTCAGGAAGATTGGTTGCAACTACAACAAGAAGACCGAACAACATATACATCCTAGACATGAAGAAGAGAGAGGAACTAGAATCCACACAAAATTATTCCAAGGAAGAAAAAGTCCCAAAGACCAAAAATAAATATGAAGTATTATTGAGTGCCACATGTTCAGGGGAAGTAGCCCCAAAGAAGACAGTTACATTTTGTCATTAAACTCAGGGGGAGAAGCCCTACCCTTTTCCATTGATGTAAAAGGGGGAGAAAAATTGGGATCATGATGATAGGGGGATCACGAGTGTTTCCATCAATGACAAAAGGGGAGATTGTTGGAAGATTGGTTGTTGTCATTGATGTCAACCCTAGTCATGGGTTTTGGACCGCAAGATTGATTAAGGTATTTGGACATGAAGGAAAATGAACATGCAGATATAACACTCATGGATGGATAATATACATCATGTTGTTTATGGTGGTATGTGGCACATCACGTGGATCCTCATGGTTGAGGAGAAATGAATTTTTGAAGATGACAAAGTGAATCGAAGAAGGAAGTACATGTAGGCCCTGAAGATAATTAAAGAACATAATTACAAAATAAGAAAGTGTCAGGTCGGCCCTAATGTTAAAGGAAGTGACATAAATGTTATAAATAAATATCATTATACATTCATTTGATACACAAGTCGAATTTCAAAGGAAATCAGAAGTAAAGAAGGCTGAATTTCAAGGGAGGATGAAGTCTTTTGGTGATATGTTCTAAGGTATGTTATTTTCAGGTCATCTTACCATTTTTTCTATAACGTTGTTTTTATAACGATTAAAATGGTGAAATTGCTATGGTATTGAGAATACATATCAAGGTACCTATGGTAAATGTTTCAGCTCTTGATTCTCTATAATTATGGCGATACACTCTGTGGAAGATAGGGTTTTTGACCAGTCCTGAAGCTAGTCAATAAACAGGTGTCCCAGGTAAAATAGTCATAACTTCTTCATAGAGAATCCAAAGAAGTGGGACAAATTGCATTAGAAATATTACTGACTTTAGTTTCTTGTGTGAGAGTTTCATAATTCGATGTTAAATATTGAGCGCAGGGCATTATGTACAAGTTCAATCTCCTGAATAAACTAGAATTGAACAAGGTCTACCATTCTCTCTATAACTTCTTTTTGGGGAGTATTCAAGAAGTGAAACTTGGAGAAGTTTCAGAGAATAAATTGAGTAATATTATCTACAAGATCATATTATTCCAATAATTAAAGAATTTCATAAATTGAATAAGTCTCAGGAAGCATTATCAGGTTCTATGTGATAGTTGGTTGATGGTGATGATTTAATGTAAAGTTTTATTACCTCTCATATAATTTTGGGTGGAAGGAAGGGGCAAGGATGGAGAGTTCAAATATCTCTTGATATTGGAGGATTGTATCTTCCTCTTGGAGGTTTTTCCCTCCCTTTACATTTGGAATCTGTAGCTACCTTTGGAAGTCATTACTTCCCTTGAACAATAACTATTGATTATTTCTCATATATTGTGCATGGTGTATTGTGATATATTGGTATAACTCTTATACTATTGTTCATTGCTCATTAGATATAATTGAATGGTTTAAGTATAAGTTTAAAAAGGTTTTAAATTTTACTTGACATTGATTCACCCCCCTCTCAATATCAACAAACACATGATTGGTACATACTTGGTACATGGTTGGATGCACTTTTTTATGGTACAAATTTATTACAGGTTGTTTGGTACAGGTTGGTGCATGGTTTATGCACTTGTTTATGGTACAGGTTGATTACAGGTTGAGGTACAGGTTGATTCATGGTTGATGCATGGTTCAATTTTATTGGTACAGGTTTACAGTGGTATATCTCGCAGTGATAGTGTGACAGTGGTTCAATTATTCTACTTCTACTTTAGGGCGGTTGGATGGGGCAAGGACAGGTGGTTGTAGCCACCTTCCAGTTTTAGTCGGAGAACATAGGGGGTTGTATCCTCCTTCTGGTTGTAGCCAGAGAATAGGGGAGTTGGAGCTTCCTTCAGGTTGTAGCCTGAGAAACAAGGGGGTTGGAGGCTCCTTCCAGTTTCAGCTAGAAAACAAAGGAAGTTGGTGCTTCCAATGAATGTAATTCTTCAAGACATATAAGAAAAAACATTATGTGGTTTTCTCCCGCTTTAGGTTTCCACGTAAAACACTAGTGTACTGTGTATGTGTATGATTTTTCATTTGTTCATTGCTTATTTACTTTGCAGTTATTGGATGATAATGCTACATTGATATAACACTTGGATTATATGGTTAAAAATGATTAAATTTCTCTATTACTGATTCACCCGCTCTCAGTAATCCAACAATTGGTATCAGAGAGGGTTCCTTCATAAATTAGTTTAACCACTGAAAGGTAGATCGTGGAGAGAAACAACTTGTATAAAAACGGAATACCACAGTTCAATGGACAGAAGTATGCATTTTGGAGCATAAGGATGAAAACATATATACATGCACAGGGATTTGAAATTTGACAATCAATTATAGAAGGATACATAGCACCAGCAGTTCCATCAACAAATGACAAAGCAGTAAAACTCGATCAGAATAATTCCAAAGCAAAAAATTAACTTCTGAATGGTCTTAGTGAAATGGTATTCGCCAAATTTGCACATTGTAAATCCTCTAAAGAGATTTGGGGAAAACTTCAAAATATTTATGAAGGAGATTCAAAAGTCAAAGAAGCCACGCTTCAAACTTACAGAGGTCAGTTCGAACAACTTAATATATAGGAATATGAGAATATTATAGCTTACTTTTTACAAGTTGATGAACAGTAAATGCAATCATAGGATTGAGAGAATAAATCAAATAATTTGTAATTGTTCTAAAAGTACTAAGATCTCTTCCTATGAGATTTGATCCTAAGATATCATCACTAGAAGAAAGATCATATCTAAACTCAATAACCATGGACGAATTACATGAAATCTTCACAGCATATGAAATGAGAAATGAACAAGAAAATCAAGATATAAAAGAAGCAGCCTTCAAAACATCAAAAAAGTCAAAGAAAAAGGGAAGGAAAAATTAAGAACATAGCAACAACAGTGACGTCTCAGAAGACGATGAAGAAGTGGTCAACTTTGTCAAAAGACTGAACAAGGGAACCAATGATAGGTATAGAGGTAAGCTTCCTTTAATTTGTTTTAATTGTGATGGTATTGGTCATTTTGCTAAAAAATGTCCTTATAAGAAAAAGAGAAATCATGAAGATTACTCAAAAGGCAAACAAACATATAAAGGAAAAAGAACGACAAAGAAAGTTTTCAAGAAAAACTTATGCACCAAAGAAGACATCTCATCATCAGATGAAGATGAAGTCAGTGACAGTGAGACAGAAAGTGTTCTATTCATGGTAGTAGAAGACTCCGATAAAGAAGACTCCGAAGAAGAATATGGATAAGTTGAAGAATAAATTGAAGAGGCAGAAGTTGACTACCGAGAGGAATTAATGTGTGTTATAGAAGTTATCAAAAGATAAAAGAAGAAAAAGAAGAAACTACAAGAAAAACTAGACAAGAAAGAAGACCCTCAAGAACTAGAACAAATGATAAAAAATTTGAAGGTTCAAATAGAAAAAGATAAAAGAATTGAAGAAGCACTCAAAGAAGAGCTAGAAGAAAACGACAAGATCATTGGAAATTTGGAAGCAGAGATTGTTACATTAAGAAATGACCTTCAAAAGAAAAATATGCAGAACAAATCAAAAGTTTTGGATGACATTATCAATAGTCAAAAATCTCATCATGACAAGTCCGGACTTGGATACAATCAGACAGAAAAAGGATTAAGCTCCAAAAAAACAGAGAAAGAAACATATCAAAAAATATATGCAGAAATAATCAAGGGGGGTAGGAAGATCTACAAGGAAGATTATAGGGGCACTCCTCCACCGAGAAGATTCATATTTCAGAATAAAAAACCGACATTTAGGCCTTAGGAAGAAGAATAATTTGTAAGAGTACCTCATTTCAGAAGATCTTCAACTCCGAAGTATCAAACTATATTTTTTGGTTTATGTTAAGCATGTAATAATTTTGGACATAAAGTTGTGAATTGCAGAGATAACAACATGAACACAAGCAACTTTGAAAGTCATATACAAAGGGGTTATCCAAGAAAGCCTAGTGAAACATAAAGAAGAAGTTACAACAAGTTTGAATGTTACAAATGTAACAATTTTGGACACATGGCCAAAGATTGCAGAATGACAATCCCTTCTAGAGCACTGCAACAGAATAACAACAGTCACAGACAGGAACCTTAGAAAAGGACATGGATAAGAAAGCAAGATCAGTATATCAATGGAGAATGCACAATCACTCTACAAGATAAGCAGAAGAAATGTGGTTGGTATGTTGACAGTGTTTGTTCAAAACACATGATAGGTGATAGAGACAGGTTTCTTACATTATGAAAGGAAAGAAATGGATCAGTCTCCTTCGGAAATGATAATTTCGCTAAAATCATTGGAAAAGGCACAACCATAATTGGGAACAAGAATACCAAGGTAGAAAATGTTCTACTAGTAGAAGATATGAAACATAATCTTCTAAGTGTGAGTCAAATGTGTGACCAAGGTCATAAAGTTACTTTCGATTCACGAAAGTGAGAGATAAGAAAAGAAGCTTCAGGAAAATTGATTGCTACGGCTGCGAGAACTTCAAGCAACATATATGTATTAAGTGAAATTAGAAATGAAAGTGTTGTCTAGGAAAGGAAGATGAAATTTGGCTATGGCACAAAAGAATGGGTCACATACATTTTGATAACCTTGTCAAAGTCAGCAGAAGAGAAACAGTTAGAGAAATGCTCCAGATCACGAAACCAACCAACACTTTATGCAAGCATTGTCAACAAGGAAAGAAAAAAACGACCATGTTCAAATCAAAGGAATATTCAACGACAAGACCATTGGAAATTGTGCATATTGATCTAGTTGGACCAACTACAACAAAGGATTTAAAAGGTGAGAAATATTTTATGTTATTAGTTGATTATTATACAAGAATGATTGTAGTTTGTTTTCTCAAGAATAAGTCAGAAGCTTTTGAAAACTTCAATATCTACAAGGAAATGGTTGAAAATGAAATGGATTCAAAAATCAAATGCTTGAGATCTCATAATGGAGGAGAGTTCACTTCAAAGAAATTTATGGACTATTGCAACAGTTATGGAATAAAAAGGTAATTATCCATTGCTAGGACACCTCAACAAAATGGAGTTGTTGAAAGAAAGAACATGATAGTACATGAAATGGATCAAACAATGCTAATGGATTCCAAATTGACATATATATTTTGGACACGGGTAGTGCATACAGCAGTTCACATTCAAAACAAAGTAATTCTCAGAAACAACACTAACAAAAATCCCTATGAGCTATGGAAAGGAAGACCGACAACTGTAAAGCACTTCATATTTTTTGGAAGCAAATGCTACATAAAAAGAGAAGATGGAAAAATGATAAAGTTTGACTCTTGTGTGGACAAAGGAGTACTTGTTGGTTACTCAAGTACAAGAAAATCATACAAGTGTTACAATCTAATATTGAACAAAGTTGTAGAAAGCGTCAACGTAATAATTGATGAAACAGGTAGACCAGGATCAAAGGAAGAAGAAAACAAATCCATGGAACAACTTGTCGAAGAAGAAGCAAAAGATGAAAAGGAAGTAGAAGAAGAATATGAAGAGAATCTAACAGAATTATAAGAGCAAGTTCAGCAAGTGCCTCCAAAGACACCTAGCAGACGAGTACAGAAGAATCATCCTTCAAATCATATTATCGGAAACAAAGACGCAGGAGTTGAGACTAGAAGAGGAATTTGTTCACCAGAACAAACACACCTAGCACTCACATATACGATTGAACCAACCTCTTTTGAAGAAGCCAACAAAGATGAATTTTGGAAAAAGGCTATGGATAAAGAATTGGATCAAATAGAGAAAAATTACACTTGGGAATTGGTTCCAAGACCAAAAGATAAGAATGTAATCGACACAAAGTGGGTATACAGGAATTAATTGAACAAAGATGGATAGGTTACAAGGAACAAAGCTATATTGGTATGTAAAGGATATGCACAGGTTGAAGGAATCGACTTTGAAGAGACATTTTCCCCAGTTGCTAGAATGGAAGCAATCCGATTGTTTTTAGCTTATGCATGCTCCAAAAATATTAAAGTGTATCAGATGGACGTAAAATCAGATTTTCTGAATGGGGAACTTGAAGAAGAAGTCTACATTGAACAATCATAAGGATTCCAGCTGTCAGAGAATGCAGATTATGTGTGCAAATTAAAGAAGGCATTTTATGGTCTAAAACGGGCTCCTAGAGCATGGTACTCTAGACTGGATAAATATCTACAACAGGTAGGGTTCAGAAAAGGAATTGCAGACAACAACATCTACATCAAGGTAAGTCAAGGTAATATTTTATTAATTGAAGTTTATGTTAATGATATTATTTTTGGTAGTGATGATGACAGGTTAAGCCATAAATTTGCAAAGGATATGCAAAATGAATTTGAAATGTCATTACTTGGAGAACTATCCTTCTTTCTGGGACTTCAGATACGTCAAAGAAACCAAGGAATTTTTATTTCTCAAACCAAGTATATCAGAGAAATGCTAAAGAGGTTCGGAATGGAATATTGCAAACCAATTATCACTCCCATGCAAACCAGTTGCAAGTTAAGCAAAGATGATGATTCAAAGTACATATATCAGAGGAAATACAGGTCAATGATTGGTAGCCTATTATATGTGACATCATCTAGACCAGATGTAATGTAGGAAGTTGGACAGGTGGCATGATTTCAAGTAGCACCAAAGGAATCACATGTGTTAGTAGTGAAGAGGATTTGCAGATATCTCAAAGGAACAGAAGAGTTTGGATTATGGTATCCAAAAGGAAAGGATCTTTCTCTTATTGCCTACACAGATGCAGATTGGGTAGGTTGTATTGATGACCGACGAAGCACCAGTGGAGCAGCGTTCTACTTGGGTGAGTGTTTAGTATCATGTTTAAACAAGAAACAATCATCAATATCTCTATCTATAGCCGAGGCAGAGTATATTGCAGCAGCAACATGTTGCACACGGGTTCTTTAGATGAAACAAACTCTGACAGATATACAGGTTGAGTATGATGAGCCCATTCCAATCTATTGTGATAATACAAGCGCCATCAGTATCTCAAAGACCCCAGTGATGCACTCCAAGATAAAGCACATTCCAATAAAATATCACTTTCTACAAGAACATGTTGCAGAAAAGAACATTAGAGTTGAGTATGTGGGCACAAAAGAACAAGTGGCAAACATATTTTCAAAACCACTTCCATGGGAAGCCTTTGAGTATCTTTGCCAGAGACTCAGAGTTATTTCTACTCCAAAATAAATGTTTTTGAATGTTTATCTTATATGTCTTAGATGTACACGAGGAAGCACCATAAAGAGGACAATTCAGTTAGGGGGAGTAGCCCCGGATGAAAAGATACATTTTCCATTGATGACAAAGGGGGAGAGATTTATCAGATGCAGAGGACAGAGGCATGATTCCAAGGGGAGAAATGGTCACAGAGATGCAGAGGACAGAGGCATGGTTTCAGGGGGAGCATGAGTGATATGATTTCAGTATTGCATGAAATGATTTTAGTATTGCATCAGAGTGTTTCCATCAATTCCAAAGGGGGAGATTGTTGATTAAGTTTGGTTGTTATTGATGTCAACCCTTGAAGAAATTTCGGTAGCGAATTTTGGTAGCACAAAGGTTTGGGTAATGGACCCAAGGTTTTTTCATGTATAATGGTATGATTTTTAATATATTTGAATGTAATATTATTCTATATGGATAGTACATGCCATGCCATTTATGGTGGTATGTGTAACTTCACATAACTCCTCACGGTTTGAGAGTTATGGTCTTGAGAAGTTGGAGGACCCTCATATGTTGGCTTGAAGCCCCAAAAGATCAAAGAAGTCAAAGAGCTTGGAAATAAGAAATTATTATTTAAATGATAAAGTAAAGCAACAAAGTCAAGAAGGATTATTTAAATAATAAAGTGAAGTGACAAAATCAAAGAAGATTATTTAAATGATAAAGTGAGGTGACAAAGTCAAGAAGAAATATTTAAATGATAAAGTAATGGAGAACTTTCTAATTATGGAAATTGGTTAACTCTAAAAATGAGGAAAATAGGTTAATTGACCTATAAATGGGTTAAGTGACCTAGAAATGGGTAAGTGACCCAGAAATGAGTTAAGTGGCCTAGAAGATGGAGAGTATAAATAAGAGGCAAGGATCTCTCATTTTATATCACACTTGAGGATATTGAATATCTATAGGTGAATGAGGTAACCAAAGCATATCTAAGCTGAATTTCATAAGGAAGGTGAAGAAAAGAAGACTGGAATTCAAGGGAGGATAAATTATTTTGATGACGCTTTCTAAGGTATGTTATTTACAGGTCATCTCACCATTTTCGTAATAACATTTGTTCTAGAATGATTCACACCATAAAATTGATATGAAATTGAGGAAACATATCCAAGTATATGTGATAAAAAAATCATCTTGTGGGTCATTGTATTTTTGGAGTTACACGTCGTGGAAAATAGGGTTTGTGGCTAGTCTTGAAACCAGTCTAAAACAAGTGTTTTGGGTAAAAATGTCATAACTTCTTCATAACAGATAAAAATTCATTAAGACAAAATGTGTTTCTTATATTACAGTCTGTAGTATGTTCTGTAATATTTTCAGATCCATTCAATAAACATTATGTGTGGGGCACACTCTACAAGGTCACTCTCTAGAATAAGCCAAAATTCAGCAAGGTATGCCCTTTTTGCTATAAATCATTTTCTAAGAGGTTCCAAGTAGTGAGACCTGGAGTAATTGCATAAAACAAATTGAATAACATTGTGTACTACTTTCATATCTTTATTCATTATAGATACATAGTTATGATTATTTCAAGTTAGGGTTGTTGACTAATCCCAAACTAGTCATGTGAGACTAAAGAAAAGTCTGATGAAAATGTTAGTCTCTTGTTGCGAAAGTTAAGGAAGTTTTGTAGGTATGTGATCATATAAACTAGGTATATTACAGAGTTACAAATCATATTTGGATGATGAAATTGATGAGCGATTTTGGTTAAGGTACATGTTGGGTACATGGTTGAGACAAGTAATTGATGAGTTGGCACATACATGAGGTGTATAGTTGAAGATGTTGGTACATATTGATGAGTCATAGTTTATGAGTAGTTGACACATTATTGGTACATACTTGGTACATGGTTGGATGCACTTTTTTATGGTACAGGTTGATTACAGGTTGTTTGGTACAGGTTGGTGCATGGTTGATGCACTTGTTTATGGTACAGGTTGATTACAGATTGAGGTACAAGTCGATGCATGGTTCAAGTTTATTCATATAGGTTTATAGTGGTATATCTCACAGTGATAGTGTGACATTGGTTCCATCATTCTAATTCTACTTCAAGGCGGTTGGACGAAGAAAGGATAGATGGTTGTAGACACCTTACGGTTGTAGCTAGAGAACATAGGGGGTTGTATCCAGAGAATAGGGGAGTTGAATCTTCCTTCAGGTTGTAGCCTAAGAAACAAGGGGGTTGGAGACTCCTTCTAGTTGTAGTTGGAAAACAAAGGAAGTTGGTGTTTCCAATGAATGTAATTCTTCAAGACATATAAGAAAAAACATTTTGTGGTTTTCTCCTGCTTTGGGTTTCGATGTAAAACATTGGTGTACTGTGTATGTGTATGATTATTCATTTGTTCATTGATTATTTACTCTGTAGTTATTGGATGATAATGCTACATTGATATAAAATCCCCAAAAACTGAAAGGTGACCAGAGCCAAGATTATAGGTGTTCTCGATGCCCAATAATAAATCTTTGAATTTTGTGACATTATTTGTGCCAACAAACTCCAACCTATAAGAAAATTTATGGATTTTTCCTACAAGAGCAATCAAGATAATGCCAACTTCGTTACCTTCATTAGAGCATGAACCATCAAAGTGCATGTGTCACATACCATCATCTAAATCAATTTTTTCCAAGGGAATGTTATCCTCTTCAACAAAGATGGAATACACTCCTAGGTCCTCTTCGATATAGTTTACATTAGGTTGTGGGACACTCTCTATGTAAGGTGATATCCTTCCCTCTCTAAGGACTATAATGTTTTTACCATTCCGAGGAACAAATAAATGTGTTCCGTAGAGTGAGAGGTATCCACCCGTTAAGGCTTGCAAATATCTTCCCAATATGATTGAGTAATTTCTTACTGGCATATCAATTACCTGAATACTAAGGGTTGTCCTTATTTCAGGGTGTGCGCACAAAACTAAGGTTACATCTTTAATCTCACATATGGTTGTTTTTTAAGGCTATTATGGGAGAGAATGCTTCTAGCATTTTCATTTGTACAAGATAATCCTATATCTTCCATAATAATATTCAAAATCACACTTGGGCCCAAACTGCCATCAATGAGGCAACAATGGGCGATCTTATCCATAATCTTTACATAAATGTAAAAAGGGGTATTTTTTACAGGGTATCTAAAATTATGTACACCTTCTTTATTTACAGGAGAATCCTCTTCGTTCACCTCTTTAGAGATATTGGCTACAATAGAATCTTTTCCTTCCATGAATTTTTTTAGATGCATGTGTTGTTCAGGGACGACAACCATGTCAAGAAGGGTGTCATCTGCTTTGATGTTGGCCAACTGATTCAAGATATTGTACTTGAAAGAGGGGAGAGGGGAAGTTGTTCCTTGATTGTCAGGAACCTTAGGAACCTGAACAATAGTAGCAGGTGAGGATGATCTTGGGATAGAATAATTGTGGGGAGGATCAAATTTTCCCTTGGGAGCATAGGCTTTATTCCTATTGTTGATGATCATGACATCTTTTGGCTTTACGAAATCTAGGACAACAATAGTAGTTTCTGGTATTTTACCAAAGATCTTATCTCTGGCACTCTTCCTTACCTCACATGTGGCTTCCTCGCAAAAGTTACACCAACTCTGAGGCAAGATAGATTTAGGCTGAAAATTATTTTCAATCGGGTTTCTAAAGGGGGGTGTAGAAGAGGATGAAGCTCCAGGGGTGAGAGGTGAGACACTTCGCTTTTGCTCGAACGCTATCATACGATTATTCATGTCTTGTACTAGCTATAAGAGGGTGGACATGTCTGTCTATTTAATTGATTATCCCTGAGGAAGACCTGTTCTTTCAAGTTGTTCTTCATACTCTAAACAAGTATGCAGAGAGGAACTGAGATTATCAATGGCTTTTTCCTCAAGCCTATGATGGTAGAGGAAAGGTAATTCATTGTATTAATGCGTGAAATCGGCTTGGTTCTAAGGTCAAATGAGTTTAGGGATCTGATTGTATAACTTAGTGAAATGCACGTTGAAGGACTTGATGGTTTGACCATCCTTATAGGCAATGTTATTGTATTCCCGTAAATTCTTGGTTGGGATTTTAGATTTCCCATAAGTGGACCTGAACCAATAGATTAACTCCTCCCAAGTAGACAAAATATTAGGAGGAAGGTCAAAGAAATCGGTCATAGCCTTTCCCTCCAAGGAATTGACGAATAAGCGCATGCAAGTATCATTATCATTGGCTCCTATGTTGTGAAAAGCATTAGAAAATTCCACCAGGTGTTCGTTTGTAGTGACAATGTTATTTCCTGAAAACTTAGGAAGATGTTCTTTGAATTTAGGAAGTGGACGAGTAGAAGGTGCTAGGTTAAGAGGAGAGGACACATGCCACAGTGTGGTTGTGGCATCTTCTTCAAACTGAAAAAGCCCATACTTTTTAATGAATTTGGTGGGATTTGTGGTAGATTGGATAGGGATATGGTGGCTATATAAGCTACCAATCACTGATGAAGATGAATACTGAGAGGAGGAAGCACTTCTAGTGCCACCAGAGCCGCCACTAGATGCCATCTTGTGGATGATAGGTGAAGGATAAAAATATGAACTTGAAGAATCAGACAAAGTTCTCCTTAGAGAGCTTTGTTCGATAGATAACACAACGTTCCTTCTTCCTATTTCAGCAATAGGACTAATTTCGGGTGATAAGCCTCTTCTTCTTCTACAGATACGAGAGTCTAAGGACATGAAAGAAAGGCCAAGACTGAAGAAACAGGCAAGTTACTGATGGTTTCTAGGTTGTCTACATATAGGTTCCAATCATTCTTGAGCACTAATATATCGTTCAATTTCTTCCCATGAATGATTAATCTCAGCACGGATATTGGCAGTGTCTAAAATGGTGTTAAATAGGTTTAAAGCAATGTTGGTCTGATCATGAAGGCCGGGATCAATATTAGGATTCCTTGCAACAGGCACAGTCATAAAAACAGTCAAAGAATCAATATCATAAGAATAGATGTATTTGATGATAATCAAGTTTAAAAATTAACCAGAGAGATATTGAAGATCTCCCCAGTATGGTCACCAAATAAATGTTGAGGAAAAGATATGAAATGATCTTACTCAAGCATTTTCAAATTTTGCTTCGCTAAAGAAAAATAGACGGGAACATCACCCTATGTTTATAGCCATCAAAAATAATATCCTAACTCACAAGTATTGATTACAAGTGCTTAGCCTAGTCATTTTACAAATAAGAGCTTGCTGGAAAATTCATTATTAATATGATTTTCTAAATATAATAGTTGCTGAAATAAATGTAGAGACAGAAGTAAAGACACCAAGATGATAATCAAGACAGATGAGGCATAAAGAAATCCTTTATTTCATTCCAATTCATCAAAGAGTCATTCTCTTTACAAAATTTTGTGAATAATTTTTGGACTAAAGTCAAACTTAGACGTCCTCGATGAAACATACAAAAGGACCTCTGACAGAAAATCAAAATTGAAATTTAAAAGTTGGATCAACTTGCCACAGATTGCTTCCCACTCGACTCTACACAATAACCTTTGTCAGTCATGAAATCTAATTCACAAATAGACAAGTCTACACAGACTATCAAAGATAGATCAACAGCTCTGAAAACAAGTGTCTGAATGATGTAATTCAACCCTGAATATTGTTGCCTACAATAAGACCATGCTATCATAAAAAAGAATTAGGCTTGTGATCAATTAAGGAATGAATGAAAGCTGAACTATATCAACACAAACTCAAAGAGAAAACCTTAGTATTCTTCTCCTTCTATCCTCCTCATGTTCCTCTTTTTCCATTTTCCTTTAAGCAAATTAGAATTGGTCGAAGTAGTTGAGCCACCTCGTTAGTTAAGTTAATTAAAAGCTCAACCAACTTTTTAGTTAGGGGAAAAAAGTAATAATCATAATAAGGGTTATAAATAAATAATAACTAGTAGGTGGGACCCCTTGTGACTCCCTTTAGTTCTTAACAATCATAACATAACTAGTTAATTAAACAAAAAAACCCTCCTTGTGACTCCCATCATCACATTCATATTTGACAATTTATCTCATTGATATTTGAAATTATTTTCAAAAATATGTTACTCATATATCCAACGAAAACATGCTATCCAAAAAAACTTCTAAAGTCAATTGTCATCAACAATAAATAAAATAAAACTCAAAAGCGATATTTTCCACTCTGAGATGCAATCCTTCCTTGATTTTTGTTGTCACCCTTTGATTTCTCCAAATTTTCCTTTGGCTGCACTGAGCCTTTAGGCCTAATCTCGTTGATCACATGAGAACAATCGTCCCTCAAATGCATCCTGGAAGACATGGATTTATCAAAGCCATTAGAGGGTGAGTAAGGGACAACATTGGCTTTTCCTTTGTTAGGGGCATGGTGGGCCTTGGTTTTCAATATTTTGCTAGCATGGGAGGATTGCATTGGTGAGTGGGTAGGGTTTTCTTGGACAATTTGATTGTTAGGTGGGGGAGTAAGTAAAGATAAATTGGGCCATCCATGATTTGGGAGACTGTCGGGTGGACAATCTCTTACCATCTGTCATTTTCGAGAACCTCGGTTTGCAATGAGACATGAGGGGGGATGGGAATACCAGGGGCTTGTGGACCTTGGAAGGGAGGCCTTTGAAGCCTAGGTTGGACCACTCCTTTCCCAATCCAATTGAAAAATCCATCCTGAAATAATTTTCCTAACTCTTGTGAGTCAACATCAAAGTGTATGGAGAATCTTGGCCTTCTTGGGCCTCTGTTCCAATTACCTCTCCCTCTGTTGCCTCTGCCATGGCTACCTTAGCTAAAAAATATCATTCATGCATGCATGATTGATTATAAAATAGTTCCTTTACAACCATACATGACAACTCTTTAAAAATATGAAATAGACTATGTCTCAGCAACATATCGAACTCAGGCAATCTAATCCATACAAATTGTTTAATTGTTGTCTATGAGAAAGGGGTGAACAAAGGGTACTGGAATATATGAGGGGTTTGTATTGAGAGAAACATGATAAAATGAGGGGGAAAAGAAACATGGTTACTGCTCAAAGACAACAAACAATTAACTGTAATGCAAACCAAACAAAATATCACCGTGATCCAATCAAGAAAAGCGACTTCAAACTGCTTCAATACATAATTCTTCTTAACTGTAATTAAATCTTAAGAACAGGGAATGAAAAGTGAATGTGGGAAGGATATGGGGTTGTAATTAGTGAAAAGAGAAATAATGGTAGGGAAAGAGAGTGAATAATGTTCATAAAATTAATTAAGTAATCCATAAAACCATTCTATATCAAATGTAAAAACAAATAACACCAACCAAATAGTCATTGTTTGTAATCAGATCTTTAACACAGTGTCACCAAAACAAGACAATATGCATCCCATAACAACCTGTAGAAGAGTTTTGTTTCTTCTCATTGTCCATTTAATGTTTTAAAACAATTCCCAAATGAATACACAATCACTTATTTCCACTCTGTTCAGCGTCAACTCATCAACCACTACCCACGAATTATTTCAATCATCAAATATAGACAAACAAATCGTGCCCGATTTTGTCCTTTTAATTCATTTAATAATTAAATTGTAATGAGATTACATTGTCACAGAACCTCTGTCTATCTCTTCTATGATGAATGATATTCATCAATGCACATAAGGAACATCCAAATACAACCATCAATATTTAATTGCAAAGATCCTGACTTTCCATTTAAACACACAGACAACAATCACCATTTCAACTCATACCATGCTTGGAATACACAGACCATTCAAAAAAACGCAAAGTATTTTTGTGACTGTACAGTTCCAACTAATCTGAATCTAAACATCCACATTGTTGGGCTATCGATCAATACAATGAGGTAGCAACAGTAAGCCCAATCTCATCTCATAAATTGATCAAAATTACAACAAAACCATATTGTTTAAAAACCCGTGACCATCTATGATGGCGCAATCAATAATATCCATCGCATATACAATGGATGGTCATGCCATAATTACCACGATTGCAATACTCCCATGGAAATTAAAAACCCACAGTCACAAAAATCATGAACTCAACCTAAAATGTTGTAGGAAGGCCACACATACCCACGCATTATGCACAAATCATTATTGTGACTTAATCAATTAAAACTAATGCTAGGTTAATAATTCAATAATCATAATGTAAAAAACATCGACCATCCAATCTCATTTATCCAATCAACCAATTTACCATGCTGAGCTTATCAATTTTATTGTTGTAATAACCAATTGTAGTGACTAAAAACCAATAACTAAAACCAATGTCAACATAATCAACAGAGATGAGCCAACGATAGAATATTGTTGACGATGCACCATCAACTCATAACAATAAACAACATACCCGACCGGACATAATGGTTCCCTCTATCAACAATTGGGCTTGAGAATTCAAGGGTTTGCTCTGTAGACCAACACAGGGAGACTAGAGTCAACCCCTCAAAATTGGATGAGAACCTCTGAGACCAATGGTGCACACACAATGTATACCACCAATAACTTCACAGACATGGTGACAATTCTTGTGATAGGAGGGATTATGAACATAGGAGAAAGGCTTCATTTTCGTCCTGTAACTATACTTAGAACGTGCAGGGTATAACCCTAGTGGTTTTCCCAATCAACTGAAGAATGCTGAGATAAAATAGAGCTGAGAAATAAAAATCAACATTAAGCAAGACCTTCGACATAACGACTATCATAACCCCCTGCACAAACACCAGTAACATGAACAAACCCATACCCAAGTGAACGATACACAGTGACAAAAAGTGTTTCAAACCCAAAAAACCCCATAACAACAAGGACTGGGTATGGTGATAAGAAAAAATGGAGACAGCCAGCCAATCTGGACCGAATGAAAACCCTTCAACCAAGACCAATAAGGATGACAGAGAGCCTTCATGACTTCTAAACTCAGAATGATCAATGAAACTGTAACTTCAAACATTATTGCAATGAAACCACACCAACCATTCATTCTAGAAAAATATCACAAATTTACACAGTTTCCAGACTTAAGGAAAGCACAGACTCATACATCATCAAGCCAATATCTATTTCATAACCAGAGTGGGCTCATGGATGGAGAAAAGACATACCTGTCACCACGAAAATCTAAAAAATGCAAGCTTGGCCGAACAGTTCTTACTCTACTTGAAAATCGGAGCTTAACCACAACGAACACAATTGAATAATATCTAGGGTGACAGCTAGTGGAAGGGGTATGGAGTGACGTGCAATAAATGCATGTCGCCTCCATCCTCTAGTCATTCAATTCCTTAGTAAACACCAACCCACTAATCCATTAATTCATTCAATTAAACCATGCATCGAAACCAACATCCACTAATTTCCAAGAGTGCCACCCTATGTCACATTAACCACTGCCAACCATACTATAACACATATCACATAATAATCATATAACTCAATAAATTGTATATCCACAAACCCCATTAGCTAGGACTAACAATCATCGTTTTATTTCCAATGCATATAGTGTAGCATATTAGTATAGTCTAATTTCTTCCTTTTGCACTTTGTTACATTTATTTTATCTCTTTTCAACTGCTCTTATATAGTATTACTAACATGTCTCTTGTGCATGTGTCATAGTAATGAATCCAAGAACAGATAGCAAGGGTAACAATGGATAATATAGGTCATTGTAACATGAAATTAGAGCCTAGAGAAATAGAAACACACATAACATGCCTTATCCATCATTCATTTGTTGTAATTAGAATCAACACATAATAGACCTTATCCATCGCCAATAAAACCAAGATTTGATCAATCATGTAGAACTTTGTAGTAGTGTCGAACAACAACATAACATGAAATAATAACCATATCTGATCTCCCAATATACAAGGGAGTCCCACCTACTGGTATTATATATCTTGTTAGCTTATAATAATAGGCTTTAGCAATACTTTGCGGGAAAAAATATTTGTTGTGATTTTAATCGTCAACAGAGTTCATCAGGAAAAGAATCATATCAGAGACATAACACTTCTTGAAAATACACAAGGAATCCAACCTCAAATTCCCTTTCATCATTCGACCCTTCATTGTAAAAACTAGATCATTCTTATCTCAGATTTAGGCCAAGATCAAGGAGTTTACATTTGCACAGTTGTAGAGAAGAAGATATGATCCACATCAGATCATATCCAAGAGAATACTTATAAACAACATCCCCTATGAGCATGAACATATTGAGGGATTTGACAAATTAGCAAATCTAGATGTTTGTGTTGATATGGAAGCAATATTGCAACCATCTCAAACACAAAAAATGGAGGCAACCCTGTAACAAACTCAAATACAACAGACTCCTCAAAAGTTGATAGTTAAAGTTCCCAAGATAAGTGTTTACAGCAAAAGGAGCAGTTCAGAGTCCCTGGGCACCAACAATCAACAGATTTCCCCTAAAAAGATGAAGATCACACAATCCCCACAGATAGTGGATCTAGAGGAGGAGGAGCCTAAAGAACAAGTGAATATGTATATGGTGGAGAGCGGAAACAACAATGTAGAAGTTGGGAAAGGGAGCAAGCTCCAAAGTGAAGGCAACATGAGAACTTTCAACAGCAAAAACCACATCTTTGATAAGGTAGTTGGAGCAGCCTATCAATCTAAAGAATATTTGGCAAATAAATATGTTGAGAAAGGAAACTTGGCTATGAATGAAATGAGGTATTTAATCCCTGAGGTAGAAATTATATTTCAGCATAAGTTTTCTTTGTTCATAGTGAGAGATGTAGAGAAGAAGACATTCAATATAGAAGGTGCAGATGAGGATAAATTATCTGAGATCAAGCTGAAATATGAGAACATCAATGTTCCTGACAAAGTGAAATTCCACGGGAATACCAGTGACATGTTGTATTCGGATTACTTGGGTCTAAGCCTGAAGAATTCAAAACTTTCAACTTATGCAATTAAGTTGGAAGGGCATTTGAGGCAAGAAAAAACATCCAATAGAGATTGAGAAACTTAGGTCAAGAGGCTAGAATCTGAAGGCCCTCAGGGAGTGACATCCTCCTTAGAAAAAAATGACAAGATGATACATAGCTTGAAGAAGGAACTAAAAATTTCTTCCACGGGGCATCCACAAACAGTAGAACTGGTTTCTCTAGAACAAGAGAAGGAGGCATTTCGACAAGAAGCATTGAATTACAAGGCCAAAGTATTATAGCTAGAACAAGAAAAAGTGAAATGGTCACAAGGATAGACAGAAGTAACAAACATGGTTGTAAATGTACCTTCTACTGCAGAAGCTAGGTTGAGCACTGAAGTACTTGTCCAGACTATGTCCCAAGTTATCCTAAAGGTGGGAGAAATCAAAGGTCTAAATTGAGATATAGAGAATTTGAAGCAAGAAATGAAAACAAAATATGAGAGGATGGCTCAGTTCCAGGAGGAGAATCAAACTTTGCAGGAAAGAGTAGACAAGATGAAAACAAGGTTGAGAGGAAAAGGAGTATTGTAGGGATCCAAACACATCATCTGGGATTCTATTGTTGTTGAAGCTACCAAGTTCAAGGTTTACTTGAACTTCATCAATGATAAATATAGCATGGTCATCACAGCCAAAAGAAGGTGCATTTTTGTAAATGAGACCATGGATAAGAACCATCAGAGTGGGCCCAAAATGCTATAAACTTGTTGAATTCCATCCCCATTGCAGAACTTCAGACCATTGGGATCAAAGACAGGACTACATTGATCATTTGGGAGAGGAGAGTCATTGCCAAGCATAACCTACTAAAATCAATCCAAACCAAGGCCATACATATGGAGCAGAGTATACAGGAATTTAAATATATGTTTGAAGAGTTGTTCATCAAAGGCCTCCCACCATTTTCGGATGGCAAAGGAAAATTGTATGATCAGGAGGAATACAACTCTCACCTCTCCCAATGCAGAATGGACCTGATCCGGATTTATGTAGGAACACAATGAAATACATAAATACACAAAAACGCAGAGATGTAGTGGAAATAAGACTTCATTTCATTAATAACAACTGACTGAAAAATGCTTACAGACATAATTGAACCAAACTAGCTAGGGCGTTGGTAGCTTATCTCTAAGAAGAGATGTGGTGGCTACTGGCCTCTAGACTGCCTGTTACAATGAGGCTCGAAGGCCTATATATTAATGAGAAACAATGGAAAATGCTAAACATCCAAAAACCTAACCCTAGGAGATAAAACACCAGAATATGGGCCCCGTTGGGGTAAATTGGTACATCAATTTCCCAAGGTCGTAACTTTGGCATACTATCTCCATTTGACGCACATGATACATCATTAGAAAGATCTATCCAAGGACTACATTGCTGACAACGAATATCAAGTTCATAATGAACTCATATTCGCCAAAGCATTCATGCACAAAAAAACATCGTTTAGGGCCTCAAAACAGCTCCGGAAGTTCAGGACCCAAAGAACTGCTAAAAATAGTAAATTGTGCTACAATTAAGGAAACTGAAAAACTGAAAGAAACAATGGTGTGGGTCCAAGTGGAATAGGTGGGTGGCCACCAATATCCACCTGGATCAGTCCTCCGCCCTTAGGAAGAAATGGTCCCCATTGTGTTGAGTTCCTGCATGAGATGAGGAAACTTCTACTGAACTTGGTCCCTGGTGAGCCACTTGCCCTGGTGAAGAAGTTGGTCTGCTTTGACAACTCGATATAGCTGGATCCTCTGTCGGCGGGTATTCTTGATCTGTGTGTCCATAATTCAATCAGTTTTGGCTTGTTCCATGCAATCTGGGTTTAACTCTGTTGATGTGAGTTGTTCTGCCATGTCGAATGTGTCTAGTAGAGGTGGAAAGTAGGGCCAAAGGCGGTCCACATTGAACACTGGGTGCAGACCAAGGAATAGTGGAATATCGATCTCAAAGGCATTGTACCCTACAGTATTGGTGATGGTGTATGGCCCATATCGGAGTGGGAAAATCTTGCGGTAGGGTCCAGCGAGGCGCTCCTTTTGCAAATGTAGCCACACTTTGTCACCCACCTGGAAGTTGTGTGGCACCCGATGTTGATAATGTCGTTGCTTGTACTTAGCATTGGCTCTGTCCAAGATGTCATGAACTTGTTGGTGAATGTGTTGAATGTGCTCAATGAAGTTGTTTTCCTTGTTAGCCTCAGACTGGACATGGGTTGAATCTGCCCGAGTAGCCGCAAATGGCATGGCTACATCAATGGGACATAATGGCTGGAATCCCAAGCCCACTTGAAAGGGGTTGTGGTTGGTTGAGATATGGAGAGCTTGGTTGTAGTTGTGTTGTACATAGGGAAGGCTCTCATCCCATGTGCATGGATGCTTTGAGTTGTACATGCACAGAATGTGTACAATCATTCGGTCAACGACCTCTGTCTGGCCATCAGTTTGTGAATGGAAAGCTATGGACTTGGTGAGCTTGGTGTCCATCATCAACTAGAGGCTGGACCAAAATGTACTAAGGAACCTGATGTTCTAATCTGAGATGATAGACTATGGGATCCCAAAGTGTACCCACACTCGTTCAAAGAAGAGTTTAACAGTGGATTATGTTGTGATATTCTTCTTGCAGGCCATCATAATGGACATCTTCAAGAATCGGTCAATAACCACAAAAACGCATTCATTGCCATGCTTAGTAAAAGGAAGGGCCGACATGTAATCCATAGATATGGATTCCCAAGGTTGTCTGGGGGTAGGAAGCGGAGTATAGAGGCCTTGCTTCTTGATGGTTGGTTTGGCAATGGTGCAAGCAATGCAGGACTTGATGTACTTCCTGATATCCTATCGAAGGTTCAGCCAATAGAAATACTTTTTCAATACTGCTATGGTTTTCTCGACCCCGAAATGCCCAGCAACCCGATTGTAGTGTGCCTCCCAAATCATCTTGGCACGCTCGCTTGAAGGAACACAAAGGTGTCCCAGGTGACAAAGCAGGGCATCCTAGAGGTGAAAATTGGGAACTTTCTTACCCTCCAAGAGTGTATTGTATGTGTGGTCGAATTCTGGATCACTTGTGTAGAGAAGCGGCCAATCAGAAGTCTCGTGCCCACGAGAGTTGAGCAAAATGGTTAGCACCATGATGGGTGGTCGACTGAGGCAGTCTGCAACATTATTTGTGCTGCCTTTCTTGTACTTAATGTTCAAATGAAACTGTTACAGGTATGTGGACCACTTCTGATGACGATCGTTCTGTAACTTCCCTTGTGTCTGTATGAACTGTAGGGGTCGATGGTCTGTTTGGATGACTGTTTCCTTTCCCAAAATGTAATGCTTCCATTGCTGACAAGCTTGCACAATGGAATACATTTCTTTGTCATAAGTGGGATACTTATGGACTGTGTCGGAAAGTGTATCACTGTGATATGCCACTGGATGCCCATGTTGACTAAGGACTACCCCAATGGCATAGTCAGAGGAATCTGTCTCGATCTCAAATGGTTGTTTCAAGTCTGGTAATGTGAGCACTGGTGTAGAGCAGAGGTGATGCTTCAACTCCCTGAATGCCTTCTATTGAGATTCAGACCAAAATAATTTTTCTTTACCTCCTCCCTTGGTGACTTGACTCAAGGGCCAAGTGATATGAGAGAATCCCAACACAAACCTACGGTAGAAATTGGAAAGACCTAAAAAGCTGCGGAGCTCTGTTAGGGTGGTTGGGGCTGGCCAATCCTGAATGACTTGGATC
>ML800381.1:160549-177230 GCA_009831015.1 Picea engelmannii
TGCCAAAAGTGCATTTCTCCAAATTGGCACACAACTTGTGTTGTCGCAGTGTTTGGAGGACCTGTTGGATGTGGTGGAGGTGCTCTTCCCAAGTCTAGCTGAGGATCAAAATGTCATCCAAGTACACCACTACAAATGAGTTGGTGAATGGCCATAGGATGTTATCCATTACCCTCATGAAGGTTGCAGGGGCATTCATCAACCCGAATGGCATGACCAACCATTCGAAAAGGCCCTCCTTGGATTTGAAGGTAGTCTTCCACACATCAGAGGGTTCGATTGGTACCTGGTGATATCCTGACTTCAAGTCGATCTTGCTGAAATATTTCACTCCCTTGAGTTGGTACAGAAGGTCATCAATCAGTGGGATCGGGTACCTATTCCGAACAGTGATCTTGTTTAGCGCCCGATAGTCAATGCAAAGTCTCCAAGTCCCATCCTTCTTCTGCACCAACATGATCGAGCCCCTATAGGGTGATGAACTCGACCGAATGTGACCTTTCTGAAACAGCTCCTGAATCTGCCTCTTGATTTTATCATTCTCCATAACAGAGTGCCGATAGATGGGTCCATTGGGCAACAATGCACTTGGGGTCAGATCGATGGGGTGATTGACCTGGCAATGTAGAGGCACCCCTGCGAGGGAGGTGAAGATGTCCTCGTACTCCTCCACGAACTTATCCATTTGTTGTTTTCGTGCAGCGGGGCCCTGTCTGGAGATCATGGCCACAGTCTTCCTCTTTCCCTGAGGGCGGATCATCAAGAAAACAAATTTCCTGGTTTTGGAAATGAGCTTACTGCATTGTTTTGCAGTAACCAAAGAGATGGTGGTAGGCGGTGCTATCTCCGGTATCCTGTACAACTTATTTCCCAAGGTGATAATAACAGCATGAGGCCTGGACTCATACATACCATGTTGCTTCCATAAGTACAGTTGGCCTAAGAATACATCAGAAACATCAAGAGGAGCAATGTCACATAATACCTCATCCATGAAGGGCTTGATGTTGTAGGAAAGACGACATTGTTGGTTGACGCGAAGGTCTCGTCCTTGGTGCAACCACCCGATGGTGTATGGTTGTGGGTGTGATGTGGTCGGCTAGCCTAGCTGCTTCACAACCTCTACCGAGATGAGGTTCTTCTGGCTCCATCTATCGGAAATGAACTGCAATGGGGAACCCTTCACCCACATCTTGGAATGGAAGAGACGCTCCACCTCCTATGGATCTTCTGGTTCTTAGTTCTGGATATTCATGGTGGAAACGGTGGTGTTGGGCTCCACATCGATAATATACTTCCCCCTATCATTCCCCTTGTTAGGTCCTGATTTAGAGTCGGAGCATTCACCGATTTAGAAGCCTTCAACTTGGCTACTAATGACTTCTTGGTCCGACACTCACTTGTGTTGTGAGTGAAGATATTATGAAACTCACACCACTTCCCCGTGTCCTTTTTTGGCTTCATGGTGTTATTCTTTTCTTGTGTCTTTGGTGGGTTATCCTAGGCCACTTAGCCTTGGCTTGGTCCTTTGTTCTGTGGTTTGGGGGTACCTTTCCCTTGCTTCTGATTCACAGACCCAAAGTCTCGCTTTTTCTATTTGAACTTTTGCTCAATCTTGCCAGCATATCAGTATACCACACCAAGCGAGGAGATGTTAAGGAACTCCATTTCCTCCTGAATGTATCTATTCAGACAACTACGGTACTTTAACACCCAATGTTTCTCTGAATCTTTGATACCCAAATTTTTCCTTAGGGTATGAAACAGATTCGTCATCTCATGCACATCTTGGTCCCTTTGTTTCCGCAGCATAGTCCATTGTATGTATTTGTCCTCATAGCTCCCCACGGGATAATATTTTTCCTTGATGGCATCTTGAAAATAATTCCAAGTGGGTGTGGCTGAGAACAGAAAGGGTTCCCCCTCTCCATGTTTCTCTGAGTAGGTTTCCCACCAGTCCTTGACATGGGGGGCAGCTTTGAGGAGTGCGAAAATAATCCTTTCTCGATCGAAAAATTCATGAACCGAGAAATATCCTTCTAAAAGATTCAACCATCTATATATGGTATCTGCATCTATTTGGCCCTCAAATATGGGAATGTCAAAGTTTACTTGTATCTTAAAAGGAGTGGCACCTCCAGAATGGTTGTTGGATGTCGATGTGTCGCTAGTGGGAATCCGTTGAAGAATCTAAGCAAAGTTTCCCATCATCGCGTTCCTTTGTTTCTTGAGGGCCTCCTCGAGCAACATTTTGATAGGATCTCCTGCTCCCTCGTATTTCTTTTCTTCCCCCATGGGTGGTCGTCAGGGTTTGCGAGACTGATCTTTCAAAGGTTCAACCAGATCGAGCCTCAATTCCTTATACCCCGACCTCATTGGGGACATGCAAAGAAAGATCGACAACGAGCAGACCGCTCTGATACCTCTAATATTGATTTATGTAAGAACACAATGAAATACAGAAATAAACATAAACGTAGAGATGTAGCGGAAATAAGACTTCATTTCATTAATAACAACTGACTAAAAAATGCTTACAGACAGAATGGAACTAAACTAGCTAGGGCGATGGTATCTTATCTCTGAGAAGAGATGTGGTGGTTATTGGCCTCTGAACTGTCTATTACAATGAGGCTCGAAGGCCTATACATTACTGAGAAACAATGGAAAACCCTAAACATCCAAAAACCTAACCCTAGGAGATGAAACACCAGAATATGGGCCCCGTTGGGGTAAATTGGTACATCAATTTCCCGGGGTCATAACTTTGGCATACTATCTCTGTTTGATGCACATGATACATAGAAAGATATATCCAAGGACTACATTGTTGATAGTGAATATCGAGTCTAAAACAAACTCAAATTTGTCAGAGCACTCATGCCAAAAAGAACATCGTTTAGGGCCTCAAAACATCTCCGGAAGTTCAGGACCCAAAGAATTGCTAAAAATAGTAAATTGTGCTACAATTAAGGAAACTGAAAAACTGAAAGAAACAATGGTGTGGGTCCAAGTGGAATAGGTGGGTGGCCACCAATATCCACCTGGAGCATTCCTCCCCCCTTAGGAAGCAATGGTCCCCATGGTGTTGAGTTCCTGCATGAGATGAGGAAACTTCTGCTGAACTTGGTCCCTGGTGAGCCACTTGCCCTAGTGAAGAGGTTGGCCTTCTTTGACAACTCAATATAGATGGATCCTCTGTTGGCGAGTGTTCTTGATCTGTGTGTCCATAATTAAATCAATTTTGTCTTGTTCCATGCAATATGGGTTTAACTCTGTTGATGTGAGTTGTCCTGCCATGTCGAATGTGTCTAGTAGAGGTGGAAAGTAGGGCCGAAGGCGGTCTACATTAAACACTGGGTGCAGACCAAGAAATGGTGGAATATCGACCTCAAAGGAATTATACCCTACAGTATTGGTGATGGTGTATGGCCCATATCGGAGCGGGAAAATCTTGCGGTAGGGTCCAGCGAGGCGCTCCTTTTGCAAATGTAGCCACACTTTGTCACCCACCTGGAAGTTGTGTGGCACCCGATTTTGATCATGTCGTTGCTTGTACTTAGCATTGGCTCTGTCCAAGATGTCATGAACTTGTTGGTGAATGTGTTGAACACGCTCAATGAAGTTGTTTTCCTTGTTAGCCTCAGACTAGACATGGGTTGAATCTGCCCGAGTAGCCGCAAATGGAATGGCTACGTCAATGGGACATAATGGCTGGAATCCCAAGCCCAATTGAAAGGGGTTGTGGCTGGTTGAGCTATGGAGAGCCCGGTTGTAGCTGCGTTGTACATAGGGGAGGATCTCATCCCATGTGCGTGGATGCTTTGAGTTGTACATGCACAGAATGTGTACAATCATTCGGTCGACGACTTCTGTCTGGCCATCAGTTTGCGAATGAAAAGATATGGACTTGGTGAGCTTGGTGTCCAGCATCGACTAGAGGCTGGACCAAAATGTACTAAGGAACCTGATTTTCTAATCTGAGATGATAGACTATGGGATCCCAAAGTGTACCCACACTCATTCAAAGAAGAGTTTAACAGTGGCTTATGTTGTGATATTCTTCTTGCATGCCATCATAATGGACATCTTTAAGAATCGGTCAATAACCACAAAAACACATTCACTTCCATGCTTAGTAGAAGGAACGGCCGACATGTAATCCATAGATATGGATTCCCAAGGTTGTCTGGGGGTAGGAAGCGGAGTATAGAGGCCTTGCTTCTTGATGCTTGGTTTGGCAATGGCGCAAGCAGTGCAGGACTTGATGTACTTCCCGACATCCTGTCGAAGGTTCGGCCAATAGAAATACTTTTGAAATACTTCCATGGTTTTCTCGACCCCGAAATGCCCAGCAACCCAATTGTAGTGCGCCTCCCAAATCATCTCGGCACGCTTGCTTGAAGGAACACAAAGGTGTCCCAGGTGACAAAGCAGGGCATCCTAGAGGTGAAAATTGGGAACTTTCTTACCCTCCAAGAGTGTATTGTATGTGTGGTCAAATTCTGGATCACTTGTGTAGAGAAGAGGCCAATCGGAAGTCACGTGCCCACAAGAGTTGAGCACAATGATTAGCACCATGATGGGTGGTCGACTGAGGCAGTGTGCAACATTATTGGTGCTGCCTTTCTTATACTTAATGTTCAAATGAAACTGTTACAGGTATGTGGACCACTTCTAATGACGATCGTTCTGTAACTTCCCTTGTGTCTGTATGAACTGTAGGGGTCGATGGTCTGTTTGGATGATTGTTTCCTTTCCCAAAATGTAATGCTTCCATTGCTGACAAGCCTGCACAATGGAATACATTTCTTTGTCATAAGTGGGATACTTCTGGACTGTGTCGGAAAGTGTCTCACTGTGATATGCCATTGGATGCCCATGTTGACTAAGGACTACCCCAATGGCATTGTCAAAGGAATCTGTCTCGATCTCAAATGGTTGTTTCAAGTCTGGTAATGTGAGCACTGGTGTAGAGCAGAGGTGATGCTTCAACTCCCTGAATGCCTTCTGTTGAGATTCAGACCAAAATAATTTTTCTTTAGCTCCTCCCTTGGTGACTTGACTCAAGGGCCAAGTGATATGAGAGAATCCCAACACAAACCTACGGTAGAAATTGGCAAGACCTAAAAAGTTGCGGAGCTCTGTTAGGATGGTTGGGGCTGGCCAATACTGAATGACTTGGATCTTTGCTAGATCCACATGCACCCCCTGCTCATCAATAATGTATCCCAGATACTAAACCTGGGTGATGCCAAAAGTGCATTTCTCCAAATTGGCACACAACTTGTGTTGTCGCAGTGTTTGGAGGACCTGTTGGATGTGGTGGAGGTGCTCTTCCCAAGTCTAGCTGAGGATCAAAATGTCATCCAAGTACACCACTACAAATGAGTTGTTGAATGGCCATAGGATGTTATCCATTAGCCTCATGAAGGTTGCAGGGGCATTCATCAACCCGAATGGCATGACCAACCATTCGAAAAGGCCCTCCTTGGATTTGAAGGTAGTCTTCCACACATCAGAGGGTTCGATTGGTACCTGGTGATACCCTGACTTCAAGTCGATCTTGCTGAAATATTTCACTCCCTTGAGTTGGTCCAGAAGGTCATCAATCAGTGGGATCGGGTACCTATTCCGAACAATGATCTTGTTCAGTGCCCGATAGTCAATGCAAAGTCTCCAAGTCCCATCCTTCTTCTACACCAACATGATCGGGCCCCTATAGGGTGATGAACTCGACCGAATGTGACCTTTCTGCAACAGCTCCTGAATATGCCTCTTGATTTCATCATTCTCCAGAACAGAGTGCCGATAGATGGGTCCATTGGGCAACAACACACTTGGGGTCAGATCGATGGGGTGATTGGCCTGGCAATGTAGAGGCACCCCTACGAGGGAGGTGAAGATGTCCTCGTACTCCTCCACGACCTTATCCATTTGTTGTTTTCGTGCAGTGGGGGCCTATTTGGAGATCATGGCCACAGTCTTCCTCTTTCCCTGAGGGCAGATCATTAGGAAAACAAATTTCCTGGTTTTGCAAATGAGCTTACTGCATTGTTTTGTAGTAACCAAAGAGATGGTGGCAGGCGGTGTTATCTCCGGTATCCTGTACAACTTATTTCCCAAGGTGATAATAATAGGATGAGGCCTGGACTCATACATACCATGTTGCTTCCATAAGTACAGTTGGCCTAAGAATACATCAGAAACATCAAGAGGAGAAATGTCACATAATGCCTCATCCATGAAGGGCTTGATGTTGTAGGAAAGATGACATTGTTGGTTGACGCGGAGGTCCCGTCCTTGGTGCAACCACCTGATGGTGTATGGTTGTGGGTGTGATGTGGTCGGCTAGCATAACCGCTTCACAACCTCTACCGAGATGAGGTTGTTCTGGCTCCATCTATCGGCAATGAACTGCAACGGGGAACCCTTCACCCACATCTTGGAATGGAAGAGACGCTCCACCTCCTATGGATCTTCTAGTTCTTCCTTCTGGATATTCATGGTGGAAACAGTGGTGTTGGGATCCACATCGATAATCTACTTCCCCCTATCATTCCCCTTTTTAGGTCTTGATTTAGAGTCAGAGCATGCACCGATTTAGAAGCCTTCAACTTGGCTACCAATGACTTCTTGGCCCGACACTCACTTGTGTTGTGAGTGAAGATATTATGAAACTCACACCACTTCCCCGTGTCCTTTTTTGGCTTCATGGTGTTATTCTTTGCTTGTGTCTTTGGTGAGTTATCCTAGGCCACTTAGCCTTGGCTTGGTCCTTTGGTCTGTGGTTTGGGGGTACCTTTCCCTTGCTTCTAATTCACAGACCCAAAGTCTCACTTTTTCTATTTGAACTTCTTCTCAATCTTGGCAGCATATCGGTATGCCACACCAAGCGAGGAGATGTTAAGGAACTCCATTTCCTCCTGCATGTATCTATGAAGACAACTACGGTACTTTAACACCCAATGTTTCTCTGAATCTTTGATACCCAACTTTGTCCTTAGGGTATGAAACAGATTCGTCATCTCATGCACATCTTGGTCCCTTTGTTGCCGCAGCATAGTCCATTGTATGTATTTGTCCTCATAGCTCCCCACGGGATAATATTTTTCCTTGATGGCATCTTGAAAAGAATTCCAAGTGGGTGTGGCCGAGAACAGAAAGGGTTCCCCCTCTCCATGTTTCTCTGAGTAGGTTTCCCACCAGTCCTTGACATGGGGGGCAGCTTTGAGGAGTGCGAAAATAATCCTTTCTCGATCGAAAAATTCATGAATCGAGAAATATCCTTCTAAAAGATTCAACCATCTATATATGGTATCTACATCTATTTGGCCCTCAAATATGGGAATGTCAAAGTTGACTTGTATCTTAAAAGGAATGGCGCCTCCAGAATGGTTGTTGGATGTCGATGTGTTGCTAGTGGGAATCCGTTGAAGAATCTAAGCAAAGTTTCCCATCATCGCGTTCCTTTGTTTCTTTAGGGCCTCCTCGAGCAACATTTTGATAGGATTTCCTGCTCCCTCATCTTTCTTTTCTTCCCCCATGGGTGGTCGTCAGGGTTTGCGGGACTAATCTTGCAAAGGTTCAACCAGATTGAGCCTCAACTCCTTATACCCCAACCTCATTGGGGACATGCAAAGAAAGATCGAGAACGAGCAGACCGCTCTGATACCGCTAATCCGGATTTATGTAGGAACACAATGAAATAAAGAAATACACATAAACCTAGAGATGCAGCGGAAATAAGACTTCATTTCATTAATAACAACTGACTAAAAAATGCTTACAGACAGAATGGAACTAAACTAGCTAGGGCGATGGTATCTTATCTCTGAGAAGAGATGTGGTGGTTATTGGCCTCTGAACTATCTATTACAATGAGGCTCGAAGGCCTATACATTACTGAGAAACAATGGAAAACCCTAAACATCCAAAAACCTAACCCTAGGAGATGAAACGCCAGAATATGGGCCCCATTGGGGTAAATTGGTACATCAATTTCCCGGGGTCATAACTTTGGCATACTATCTCTGTTTGATGCACATGATACATCATTAGAAAGATATATCCAAGGACTACATTATTGATAGTGAATATCGAGTCTAAAATGAACTCAAATTTTTCAGAGCATTCATGCCCAAAAAAACATCGTTTAGGGCCTCAAAACAGCTTCGGAAGTTGAGGACCCAAAGAACTGCTAAAAATAGTAAATTGTGCTACAATTAAGGAAACTGAAAAACTGAAAGAAACAATGGTGTGGGTCCAAGTGGAATAGGTGGGTGGCCACCAATATCCACCTGGATCAATCCTCCCCCCTTAGGAAGAAATGGTCCCCATTGTGTTGAGTTCCTTCTTTGACAACTCGATATAGTTGGATCCTCTGTTGGCGGGTGTTCTTGATATGTGTGTCCATAATTCAATTATTTTTGTCTTGTTCCATGCAATATGGGTTTAACTCTGTTTATGTGAGTTGTTCTGCCATGACGAATGTGTCTAGTAGAGGTGGAAAGTAGGGCCGAAGGCGGTCCACATTGAACACTGGGTGCAGACCAAGGAATGGTGGAATATCAACCTCAAATGCATTGTACCCTACAGTATTGATGATGGTGTATGGCCCATATCGGAGCAGGCAAATCTTGCGGTAGGGTCCAGTGAGGCGCTCCTTTTGCAAATGTAGCCACACTTTGTCACCCACCTGGAAGTTGTGTGGCACCCGATGTTGATCATGTCGTTGCTTGTACTTAGCATTGGCTCTGTCCAAGATGTCATGAACTTGTTGGTGAATGTGTTGAATGCGCTCAATGAAGTTGTTTTCCTTGTTAGCCTCAGACTGGACATGGGTTGAATCTGCCCGAGTAGCCGCAAATGGCATGGCTACGTCAATGGGACATAATGGCTGGAATCCCAAGCCCACTTGAAAGGGGTTGTGGTTGGTTGAGCTATGGAGAGCCTGGTTGTAGCTGTGTTGTACATAGGGGAGGCTCTCATCCCATGTGCGTGGATGCTTTGAGTTGTACATGCACAGAATGTGTACAATCATTTGGTCGACGACCTCTGTCTGGCCATCAGTTTGCGAATGGAAAGCTATGGACTTGGTGAGCTTGGTGTCCAGCATCGACTAGAGGCTGGACCAAAATGTACTAAGGAACCTGATGTTCTAATCTGAGATGATAGACAATGGGATCCCAAAGTGTACCCACACTCATTCAAAGAAGAGTTTAACAGTGGCTTCTGTTGTGATATTCTTCTTCCAGGCCATCATAATGGACATCTTCAAGAATCGGTCAATAACCACAAAAACGCATTCATTGCCATGCTTAGTAAAAGGAAGGGTCGACATGTAATCCATAGATGTGGATTCCCAAGGTTGTCTGGGGGTAGGAAGCGGAGTATAGAGGCCTTTCTTCTTGATGTTTGGTTTGGCAATGGCTCAAGCAGTGTAGGACTTGATGTACTTCCCGACATCATGTCGAAGGTTCGGCCAGTAGAAATACTTTTGCAATACTACCATGGTTTTCTCGACCCCGAAATTCCCAGCAACCCGATTGTAGTACGCCTCCCAAATCATCTTGGCATGCTCGCTTGAAGGAACACAAAGGTCTCCCACCTGACAAAGAAGGGCATCCTAGAGGTGAAAATTGGGAACTTTCTTACCCTCCAAGAGTGTATTGTATGTGTGGTCGAATTATGGATCACTTGTGTAGAGAAGCGGCCAATCGGAAGTCTCGTGCCCACAAGAGTTGAGCACAATGGTTAGCACCATGATGGGTGGTCGACTGAGGCAGTCTGCAACATTATTGGTGCTGCCTTTCTTGTACTCAATGTTCAAATGAAACTGTTGTAGGTATGTGGACCACTTCTGATGACGATCGTTTTGTAACTTCCCTTGTGTCTGTATGAACTGCAGGGGTCGATGGTCTGTTTGGATGACTGTTTCCTTTCCCAAAATGTAATGCTTCCATTGCTGACAAGCCTTCAAAATGGAATACATTTCTTTGTCATAAGTGGGATACTTCCGGAATGTGTCAGAAAGTGTCTCACTTTGATATGCCACTGGATGCCCATGTTGACTAAGGACTACCCCAATGGCATAGTCAGAGGAATCTGTCTCGATCTCAAATGGTTGTTTCAAGTCTGGTAATGTGAGCACTGGTGTAGAGCAGAGGCGATGCTTCAACTCCCTGAATGCCTTCTGTTGAGATTCAGACCAAAATATTTTTTCTTTAGCTCCTCCCTTGGTGACTTGACTCAAGGGCCAAGTGATATGAGAGAATCCCAACACAAACCTATGGTAGAAATTGGCAAGACCTAAAAATATGCGGAGCTCTGTTAGGGTGGTTGGGGCTGGCCAATCCTGAATGACTTGGATCTTTGCTAGATCCACATGCACCCCCTGCTCATCAATAATGTATCCTAGATACTAAACCTGGGTGATGCCAAAAGTGCATTTCTCCAAATTGGCACACAACTTGTGTTGTCGTAGTGTTTGGAGGACCTGTTGGATGTGGTGGAGGTGCTCTTCCCAAGTCTAGCTGAGGATCAAAATGTCATCTAAGTACACCACTACAAATGAGTTGGTGAATGGCTATAGGATGTTATCCATTAGCCTCATGAAGGTTGCAGGGGCATTCATCAACCCGAATGGCATGACCAACCATTCGAAAAGGCCCTCCTTGGATTTGAAGGTAGTCTTCCACACATCAGAGGGTTAGATTGGTACCTGGTGATACCCTAACTTCAAGTCGATCTTGCTAAAATATTTCGCTCCCTTGAGTTGGTCCAGAAGGTCATCAATCAGTGGGATCGGGTACCTATTCCGAACAGTGATCTTGTTCAGTGCCCGATAGTCAATGCAAAGTCTCCAAGTCCCATCCTTCTTCTGCACCAACATGATCGGGCCCCTATAGGGTGATGAACTCGACCGAATGTGACCTTTCTGCAACAGCTCCTGAATCTGCCTCTTGATTTCATCATTCTCCAGAACAGAGTGCCGATAGATGGGTCCATTGGCCAACAACGCACTTGGGGTCAGATCGATGGGGTGATTGACCTGGCAATGTAGAGGCACCCCTTCGAGGGAGGTGAAGATGTCCTTGTACTCCTCCACGACCTTATCCATTTGTTGTTTTCGTGTAGCGGGGCCCTGTCTAGAGATCATGGCCACAGTATTCCTCTTTCCCTGAGGGTGGATCATTAGGAAAACAAATTTCTTGGTTTTGGAAATGAGCTTACTGCATTGTTTTGCAGTAACCAAAGAAATGGTGGTAGGCGGTGCTATCTCCGATATCCTATACAACTTATTGCACAAGGTGATAATAGTAGCACAAGGCCTAGACTCATACATACCATGTTGCTTCCATAAGTATGGTTGGCCTAAGAATACATCAGAAACATCAAGAGGAGCAATGTCACATAATACCTCATCCGTGAAGGGCTTGATGTTGTAGGAAAGACAACATTGTTGGTTGACGTGGAGGTCCCATCCTTGGTGCAACCACCCGATGGTGTATGGTTGTGGGTGTGATGTGTTTGGCTAGCCTAGTTGCTTCACAACCTCTACTGAGATGAGGTTCTTCTGGCTCCAGCTGTCGGCAATGAATTGCAACGGGAAACCCTTCACCCACATCTTGGAATGGAAGAGACGCTCCACCTCCTATGGATCTTCTAGTTCTTCCTTCTGGATATTCATGGTGGAAACAGTGGTGTTGGGCTCCACATCTATAATCTACTTCCCCCTATCATTCCCCTTGTTAGGTCATGATTTAGAGTTAGATCATGCACCGATTTAGAAGCCTTCAACTTGGCTACCAATGACTTCTTGGCCCGACACTCACTTGTGTTGTGAGTGAAGATATTATGAAACTCACACCACTTCCCCGTGTCCTTTTTTGGCTTCATGGTGTTATTCTTTGCATGTGTCTTTGGTGGGTTATCCTAGGCCGCTTAGCCTTGGCTTGGTCCTTTGTTCTGTGGTTTGGGGGTACCTTTCCCTTGCTTCTGATTCACAGACCCAAAGTCTCGCTTTTTCTATTTGAACTTCTGCTCAATCTTGGTAGCATATCGGTATGCCACACCAAGCGAGGAGATGTTAAGGAACTCCATTTCCTCCTGAATGTATCTATGCAGATAACGACGGTACTTTAACACCCAATGTTTCTCTGAATCTTTGATACCCAACTTTTTCCTTAGGGTATGAAACAGATTCGTCATCTCATGCACATCTTGGTCCCTTTGTTGCCGCAACATAGTCCATTGTATGTATTTGTCCTCATATCTCCCCACGGGATAATATTTTTCCTTGATGGCATCTTGAAAAGAATTCCAAGTGGGTGTGGCCGAGAACAGAAAGGGTTCCCCCTCTCCATGTTTCTCTAAGTAGGTTTCCCACCAGTCCTTGACATGGGGGGCAGCTTTGAGGAGTGCGAAAATAATCCTTTCTCGATCGAAAAATTCATGAACCGAGAAATATCCTTCTAAAAGATTCAACCATCTATATATGGTATCTGCATCTATTTGGCCCTCAAATATGGGAATGTCAAATTTTACTTGTATCTTAAAAGGAGTGGCGCCTCCAGAATGGTTGTTGGATGTCGATGTGTCGCTAGTGGGAATCCGTTGAAGAATCTAAGCAAAGTTTCCCATCATCGCGTTCCTTTGTTTCTTTAGGGCCTCCTCGAGCAACATTTTGATCGGATCTCCTGCTCCCTCATATTTCTTTTCTTCCCCCATGGGTGGTCGTCAGGGTTTGCGAGACTAATCTTGCAAAGGTTCAACCAGATCGAGCCTCAACTCCTTATACCCCGACCTCATTGGGGACATGCAAAGAAAGATCGAGAACGAGCAGACCGCTCTGATACCGCTAATCCGGATTTATGTAGGAACACAATGAAATACAGAAATACACATAAACGTAGAGATGCAGTGGAAATAAGACGTCATTTCATTAATAACAACTGACTAAAAAATGCTTACAGACAAAATGTAACTAAACTAGCTAGGGCGATGGTATGTTATCTCTGAGAAGAGATGTGGTGGTTATTGGCCTCTGAACTATCTATTACAATGAGGCTCGAAGGCCTATACATTACTGAGAAACAATGGAAAACCCTAAACATCCAAAAACCTAACCCTAGGAGATGAAACGCCAGAATATGGGCCCCGTTGGGGTAAATGGTACATCAATTTCCCGGGGTCATAACTTTGGCATACTATCTTTGTTTGATGCACATGATACATCGTTAGAAAGATATATCCAAGGAATACATTGCTAATAGTGAAAATCGAGTCTAAAATGAACTCAAATTTGTCAGAGCATTCATGCCGAAAAAAACGTCGTTTAGGGCTTCAAAACAGCTTTGGAAGTTCAGGACCCGAAGAACTGCTAAAAATAGTAAATTGTGCTACAATTTAGGAAACTGAAAAACTGAATGAAACAATGGCGTGGGTCCAAGTGGAATAAGCGGGTGGCCACAAATATCCACCTAGATTAGGACCACTCCAAGTTTGAAATCCTGGAGGAAAACTTGAAAGGAGCAACCCTGGTGAAATATTTGATCACAGATTTTGAGATCTTGAATCAATTCAAGACAATGAAGATCAGATTTCCAGTCATGATGTATGCCTCTTGCATTGACCTGGATATCCTAATTAAAGAAATGATGGACTATGATATCCCTTCTTACTTGTAGTGGAAAGAGATAGTGTGGTTGGGAAAAAAAAGTGTAGTTTTCTAGGAACCAACAGATAATTCCCAGGTGTCATCAACATGGCAAATCAAATAGAAAACTAAAACAGGACAGATGGCAAAGGCAGGACCTGAAGATTCAGAGGAATTGGTCGTTGGTTCGTGAAACTTTTTTTATTAATCATCGTAATCGGTTCCCATACCAAAACCATTCAATGTAATTATTGTAGTCAGTTTTAGAAGCTGAAACATTTCATTTCAGCTATTGTAAGCGGTTTCTAATTGAAAGGAACTCAAATTGTATAAATATTAGAAGTTATGAATGTATTAATTTTGGCAGAAGTGCAAGGGAACCTCCTTACTTGTTCTAAACTAAATTGTAATTTTCTAGAGCTGAATTGAATACATATGCATAATCTTTTGAAGTCTCTATGAAAAGATTCTAATGGTGGTGACATGAGTTTTGTCTTCTCTCATTGATATGAGTTTTGTCTTTAATTCCATTTACATTGTCTTTTGTTTAAATTGGATCGTTTAAAAGCTCAAAATTCATCTTGTGATGCTCTCGGCTTAAGCAATTTAAACTATGTGAAATTCTTCATAACAAATTCAGAATTCATTTCATTAAATTCTCTAATGCAGTTACTTGTTTCCCTTTTCTTCTTGCACTTTGCAAACTAAAATTTATAACTCAAATTCATCGCCTCATTTAGATTTTATCCTCTGGAGAGTTCTACCAGTTAGTCAATGTTTTCATTCATTTTTAGAATTTTGACTCCATAAGCCCTAAGTGTCTGATCAAAATCTGGACCAGGGGTCAAATTTTGCTCAAATTTCAAAGAGCTCAGAATGCGACGAAAATGGTGCCATTGCATCTATCTCGTCTTCCTGATTCCGGTGGTATACTTACTTTGTCAAACAGACTTCGTATGGAGAAGATATCGCGATCTGTTCGCCAAGCCAAACAGGAAAAAAATTGATGCTGACTGTACCAGTCCATACAGTCCGTATGGTCTGACGTGGCAGGACCGTATGACCATAAAAGGGTGACGTGGCAGCTCCAAGGAGTGACATGTGGCAGGCAGTTTTGGACTTTTCAGCATATGGCTGGACCTATACCGAGGTGACACGTGTCACCACTAAAAGGGTGACACGTGGCACAGGATGACGTCAGCATCCTACGTGTTGGATGACGTTAGCAGCATACATGGCGATGACGTGGAAACATCTGGTTGGCTGGAAGTTGGTCGAATCGTGTTGTGACACGTGGCATCATTTTCGGTGAATGGTAAGGTGCCACATGGCCCAATCATGGGCTGCCACGTGGCACCCCTTTATTGGCTAATGGTATTTTGGTTTGTTTATCAAAATTATGTGTAGTGGACCGAATTCGAACCGGTGACCTCTCCACCGCGCAACGCCTTAACAAAGTCTTTTCGACCGCTAGACCAAGAATTAATCCTTGTTATGAATGCGGTATTTTAATTATTTAAGTTCATGTTTTGTTTTAAATGGTGGGGGGTCGGGCCGGGGCTTAGCCCTGACCCGTGGTCATATCATTTGTTATGTGTGACCAATGGTTATACCATATGCGCGTGGGTTTTATATAACCACTTGTTACACTTGTGCGGGGTTTGAAATGTATAGCCCAAGGTTCTAACATATGCCATACGACCATAGCCCTCTGTAAAGTGGTGCACATTTTTATTTTGGTTTGGACAGTTACAACCAACCGTTGGTTAAACACTTGTCAATTGACCATTCGGCTTTGGAAACTTAACCATTTTTATAATGCGCAAGGTCATATGGAGGACCGCATGTGCCCAGGTGCTAGGTGGTTAGGGGGCTGGAGGCACCCTAACCGTCCTACAGTTTGGAACGGTTTTTGGTTATGCGCAGGGCTAGGTTTTAACGTGCATTTTGGAGCGTGTTCTTGGTTCATGCACACAGAGGTGCGTTTTGGCAAACCAGTTTCAGAAAGCTTGAAGGAGGAAAATGGAGGAGGCCTAACTTCTTCATCTTTTGGCCAATTGAGGTGTCGTAAAAGCCCAACTAGGGTTTTTGAACGTGCTGAATCCATTGGCACAGTTTTTATAGCCATTTGAAGACTTCTTCTGCAAGTTTTTTCACCATTGAAGTTTCAGCAAGCTCTAGGGAGCTTGAAGCCCTCATTGATCGAGGACATGGTTTGGTGAGCCTATGTTTGTTTTATGTGATTGAATAATCATTTTTGGCTAATTGTTATGCTATGAACACATTGGGATAGGTTTCAGAGGTTGTTGATGACTTTTACAGGTGTTTTTGCCAAAGAGAAGCTCAGGGAAGCTTATGGCCACATGTAGAAGAGGTCATGCCCGGATGAGCCATGATCCGTTTTCAGAGTTCTATTAGTCATTTTTGGGTTTTTTATGTGTTTTGATCTCAATGGTACAGTCTTTTTTTCCATTGGAGTTGAGAAGCATCTTGTAAATGAACTTTTGACAAATTAATCCCAGAGAGCCAAGTCCATTGATGGAGGCTCAAGGAGATGTAGCCCGGAAAGGGGTGAACTCCTTTATCATGTTGTTCTTGTTGTGAGTTTGATGGTTTATTTGCTGCAAGTTGTGTTGTTGTGTATTTATTTCAAGTACATATTTAACCATCTAAAAGAACATTTGCTCACACATAAGAATTTACAAGAAGATACATGAACTTAACACATAAGTTTATCTTGCATATTTTAACACATGAAGCAAGGTCCTGTAAAGTTTATTTCAATGAAGTAGAGGGTTATTGCATAGTATAACAAGTCATCCTTCTATTTTCAGATCAGGTGGTATCAAAGCACAAGTTTGTTTTGCTCATGTGTTTGCCATTGATAGCTTGAGATTTAGCTATTGGTTTTTGTGCAAGTTTTGTGTTGAAGTTTGATATCTTGCAAGGATGGCAGAAACTTCAAGTATTGATAGTTCTCATACATTTTCATTATCTAAAGAAGAAATTATAATCATGAGA
>ML800381.1:187208-197332 GCA_009831015.1 Picea engelmannii
ATTATGGAGGCTCAAGGAGATGTAGCCCGTAGGGGGGTGAACTCCTTTATCATGTTGTGATTGTTCTGAGTTTGATGGTTTGTTTGCTGCAAGTTGAGTTGCTGTGTATTTGTTTAAAGTACATATTTAACCATCTAAAAGAAAATTTGCTCACACATAAGCATTTACAAGAAGAAGCACGAACTTAACACATAAGTTTATTTTGCATATTTATACACATGAAGCAAGGTCCTGTAAAGTTTATTTTAATGAAGTAGGGGTTCTTGCATAGCATAACAAGTCAGCCTTCTATTTTCAGATCAGAAGGATAAATCCTTTGTTGTTTCCCTTTATTGAGAAAGAGATAAAAGTTGTTTGAAGCCAAGATCATATTATATTTGAGGTTTTCCAAATGGGTGGAAAATCTAGTGATTGTCAGAAAGAAGAGTGTGGAGATCAGATTGCGTGTGGACTTCAGAAATCTGAGCAGGGTGTTTATCAAGGATAACTACCCAGTGTCTAAGATGGATCACATCCTACAGAAAGTGGTAGGTTCTCAGAAAATTTCAATGTTGGATGGTTTCTTTGGGTACAATCAGATCATGGTGCACCATGGTGATCAAGAAAAGACAACATTCACAACACCATGGGGTAAATTCATGTATGACAAGATGCCTTTTTGGATCATGAATGCACTGGCAATGTTTCAAAGAGATATGGACATAGCTTTTGATTATGGGAAAGAAAAATTCAAGTTATCTACCTAGATGATATCACTGTGTACTTAGTTCCTAATGTAGAACATCTCAAGCATTTAAGAAGGGGTTTTCATAAGTGAAAAAAGTTTGGAATTTCATTGAACCCCAAGAAGTCAAATTTTGGCATGGAATAAGGGAAGCTACTTGGACACATAATTTCAAAGGAGGGGATAAAGATAGATCCCAACAGAGTTGAGGGGATCCTGAAAATTGGCACACCCAAAAGTAAGAAAGAATTGCAATCTTTCCTAGGGAAAGTGAATTTTCTGAGGAGATTCATCCCTAACCTGGCTGAAATCATAAATTACATCACTAACATGATCAATAAAGGAAATGAGATAAAGTGGACCCCAGAAGCCAGAAAATCCTTTGAAGACATCAAAGTGGCATTGACCAAAGCCTCAATATTGACCAACCCTAATTTTGAAAAAGACTTTATATTGTTCTCTTTTGCCTCAGAGCACACCATTGTTGGTGTTTTACTACAAAAGGATGAGAAGAATTTTGAGAAGCCTATAACATACTATAACAGGACATTGAGGGATGCCCCATTGAAGTATGATATCATGTAAAAGTAGGCATATGCACTGGTCAAGGCCCTGAAGGAGTTCAGAATTTATATCTTGCATTATCATACCACTGCTTATGTGCCTGACAGTTCTATGAAAGATTTTTTAACTCATCTCGACCCTGAGGGGAAAAGGGGAAAGTGGATAGTTTTGTTGTTGGAATATGGCCTTGAGATCAAACCTACAAAGTTGATCAAAGGGCAGGGACTTTCCAAGATGATGGCACAGAAAAATTGTGAACTCTTAGAAATAAATTTCATTGTCGACTTATCAACAGATTCAGGAAAAGAAAGAGTCTCCCAGATATCCCAAAGATTCATTGACTCCCCATGGTATGCAGATATCATTTATGTATTGATAAATTTGCAGGATCCTCTTGAATTGAGCAAAACTAAGGTCAGGTTCTTAAAGCTGAAAGCAACAAAGTTTTGTATGGTAAATCAATCTCTATATTGGAAGGATCTAGGGGGAATTTTGTTGAGTTGTTTGCTATAAGAGGAAGAAAAGAGGACCATCAGATAATTCCATAAGGGTGACTGTGGAGGACATCACTATAGGAAAACTATCGTGCACAAGATATTGAGGGTTGGGTTCTATTGGCCTAGAATTTTTATGATGTCTACAAAGAGGTTTCAATATGTCATGAATGCCAATTTTTTTATGGGAAGAGGAAATTATAGCCTTTACCCTTGAAACCCATCTCTGTTGAAACACCTTTTAGACAATGGGGCCTTGATTTTATAAGATAAATTCATCCACAGTCCTCAGTCCAGCACAAGTAGATTCTGACAGCCACAGGTTACTTCACCAAGTGGATTGAGGCAGTTCCCACTAGGCAGGCCACAAATGTCATTATCATCCTGTTTTTGGAAGACAATATTTTTTCCAGGTTTGGGTGGCCAATCAAAATCATTACATACAATGCAGCATCATTTAAGTCCAAAAAGATGGATAAATTCTACAGTGACTACAACATAAGTCTTGGCCACTCCACTTCTTATTACCCTCAAGTAAATGGGTTGGTTGAGTCATCCAATAAGAGCTTGACCATAATTATTAAAAATTTGTTGCAAGATAACAAAAAATCTTGGCACAAAAAGTTCATCCATGCATTATGGGATGACAAGATCACTCCAAAAAGATCTATTTCCACCTCACCCATCCAAATTTTTTATGGCACAGAAGTAATTTTTCCTACTACATTAGGGTTTCTAGTGATGAGGTTGTTACAGGAGAAGGATGTTGAAACAGATGCCTCTCAAAGAAGAAAGGATGAACTAATCAATGTCCAGAAAACAAGAGAAAAGGCCTTCAATAATCCTCAGTTGCACCAAGACAAGATCAAAAAATATTTTGACATGCATACTAAGGAGGATGACTTCAAAGTGGGAGACTTGGTATTGATATGGCACGTCATAAATGAAGACAAGGGAAAGAATGGGAAATTTGACCATCTACAGCTAGGCCCTTTCAAAATCGTAGTGTACCATGGGAATAATACCTATTTGATACATGAAAGTAACGGAGACATCATTGGAGGATGACCTATGAATGGCAGGTTCCTCAAACATTATATCATCTAAAGAAAACATCACCCTTTCCATTCAATGTACATAATCATTTTATTTTTTCAGTTGAATCAATTGAAACTAGATCAGCCGAACTAAAGCCTGAGGTGAAGGTCCTAAGTAATGTTGAGTAGATTTTGAGTCTTCCAAATAAATGTTGGTAAATTTAGTTGCAGGAATGTGTCATAGCCCAATGGGTAGGCACTCGGTTTTTTGTTCTTTGATACCTCGTAGAGAGGATAGAATCCCCAGTTGCAGCCCATGTTATCACCATGACAATTTCTATGTGAAACCAGTTTCCAGGGCTTAGCGAGGGGCTAAATTGATGTAGAGGCGTGATAAATTGGAGGATAGGGACAGATCTAGCGAGAGGAGGCTAAATCGAGCGGGAGTGTAGATTTTATGGGAGTCGATGGGTCACAGATCGAAGGCACTACAGATCAACAATCGACAATCGTTTTGGGGGAAGAACTTGCGCGGAGGATAATTCCCGAAAGCGGACCGAAAAGCAAACGGTGGTTTCATCTTGGGAACATGTGGAACCACTGGGTGCATTTTGGGGTGATAAGTGGGTTGCCCCAAACCGCTTCCCCTTGCCCCCAAAATCGAGAAAGTATATAAAGGGGGGCCCTTGTCGTTATTTTATTATTATTCAAATTACTAGAACGTTGGAAGATTGGTGCGACCACTCCATTCAAACTGAAGCTCAACAATTTTCCAAAATCACACATTTTCTTCTCATTCAAAGGTATTTTTCATCACCACCATGGGCCCTGTCATTATGTCTATAGCCGATCAAGACCCCATGTCAAACGAAAAATCTCTAATTGACAAATATTCAGATATGTTCGACCCTCCAATAACCATTTCTCCCATCTCCGAGTCTAGAGCTAATTTGTTAGATAACATAGGGAAACATATACCTTTCCTTGAAGATTTCTAGGCCACCATATTCCCTTACGCTTTCGAGGCCTCATTCCCCTTCCTTGAATTCATAGGTTGGTGCGCAGAGTAGTATTCGCAAGAAGAGAAAGTCATATTAAATAAACAAGGGTATGAGGTCTTGTGTAGGGTAGAGAGTCTATATGTTCGAAGCACCCTCAGAATACCAAAGTACCCCTCCACAGTGTCTGAACCATTTGAAGAAGAAAAATCTAATTATGGTTTACAGGGAATGTCCCTCATAAGTCAAAGACCTATTTTTGTAAACAATTGTCAAACCTGAGCATATTTTTGAAAGTGTGTCCCTGCCAATGAATGTAAATATCATGGTTATTGAAGTCCAATGGATTTTTTTCATATTGAGTCAGATTTTAGTTCTAGATAATGACAATTATGTGGTCAAGGTCATGTTAGGATTTATGTTGGCATTTTTCCAGTCAGAGTCTAGTCAGTCAGTTTGCATCAGCTTTGATAAATTCATAGTTGATAATATCCACAAGCAGCTAGTGAATTTTCAGTCACTAAGAAACTTCAGGTATTACACCTACTTGCTGAATATTTTCTTGGATACAAACAAGAGATAGTTCCCTAAATCATCATTCATATCAACTGGATGCAAAAGAATCACAATGCTTATCTTTATCAACAAGGTCATGTCTAGAGTTTACAACCTAATTTCCAACAGCATCCTTCCAAGAGTCCTAGATGACATGATTTATTTACAGCCAAATCTAGAAAAAAGAGTGGGGGACTGGGTGTTGTTCATGCATTAAAAAATGATATGGGTTTATGGTTGTCATGAATCCCCCTATCTTCTGCCTATTTTTCTGACACCCATAGTCTTTTCCCTAGAGTTCATCAAGAAAATAATTATATCATAGAAAGAGCACTTCCTGAAACTACACAAGGCATCCAACCTCAAATTCCATTTCATCATTGGACCCTTTATTGTAAAAACTAGATCATGTATATCTCATATCCAGGCTAAGGTCAAGGAGTTTGGATTTGTACAGCTACATAGAAGAAGATACGATCCACATCAGATCAAATCCAAGAGAATATTGATAAACAAATAGGCCCCCTATGAGCATGAACATGTTGATGGATTCGACAAATTGGAAAATCTAGATGTATGTGCTGATATGAAAGAAATATTGCAACCAACTCAAACACAACAAATGGAGGCAACCCTACAACAAACTCAAATACAACAGACTCCACAGAAGATGATATTTAAAGTTCCCAAGATAAGTGTTTACAACAAAAGGATTAGTTCAAAGGCCCTGGGCACTAGCAGTCAGCAGACTGCCCCTAAAAAGATGAATATCACACAATCCCCACAGATAGTGGATCTAGAGGAGGAGGAGCCTAAAGAACAAGTGAATATGGATATGGTGGAGAGTGACATCAGTAATGTAGAAGTTGGGAAAGGGAGAAAGCTCCAAAGTGAATCCAACTCAAGAACTTTCAGTAGCAAAAAACACATCTTTGATAAGGCAGCTGGAGCAGCCTATCAATCTAAAGAAGATTTGGCAAAGAAATATGCTGAGAAAGGAAACTTGGCTATGAATGAAATGAGGGATTTAATCCCTAAGGTAGAAAATATATCTCAACATAAGTCTTCTCTGTTCATAGTGAGAGATGTAGAGAACAAGACATTCAATATAGCAGTTGTAGATGAGGATAAAGTATCTGAGATCAAGATGAAATATGAGAAAACCAGTGCTCCTGAAAAACTGAAATTCCACAGGAATACCAGGGACATGTTGTATTTGTATTACTTGGGTCTAAGCCTGAAGAATTCAAATATGTCAACTTATGAAATTAAGTTGGAAGGGAAGTTGAGGTAAGAAAAAGAATCCAACAAAGCTTGGAAAAATCAGGTCAAGAGGCTAGAATCTGAATGCCCTCAGGGAGTGAAATCCTCCTTAGAAGAAAATGACAAGTTGATTCAAATCTTGAAGAAGAAACTAAAAATTTCTTCCATAGAGAATCCACAAACAAAAGAACTGGTTGCTCTAGAACATGAGAAGGAGACATTTCCATAAGAAGCATTGAATTACAAGGCCAAGGTATTACAGCTGGAACAAGAAAAAGTGAAATCGTCACAAGGACAGATAGAAGTACCCAACATGGTTGTAATTGTACCTTCTACTATAGAAGTTGGGTCGAGCACTGAAGGACTTGTTCAGGCTATGTCCCAAGTTATCTTGAAGGTGGGAGAAATCAAAGGTCTAAAGGGTGATATAGATAAGTTGAAGCAAGAAAAAAAAACAAAAGATGAGAGGATGGCTCAGTTCCAGAAGGAGAATCAAGCTTTGCAGGAAAGAGTAGATAGGTTGAAAACAAGGTTGAGAGGCAAAGGATTGTTTCAGGGAGCCAAACACATCATCTAGGATTCTATTGATGTTGAAACTACCAAGTTCAGGGTGTACTTGAACTTCATCAATGACAAAGATAGCATGGCCATCACATCCAGAAGCAGGTGCATTGTTGTAAATGAGACCCTGGCTAAGAAACCATCAGAGTGGGCCCAAAATGATATAAACCTACTGAATTCCATCCCCACTAAATAACTTCATACCATTGGGGTCAAAGACAGGACTACATTGATCATTTGGGCTAGGAGAGTCAGTGTCAAGCATAAACTGCTAAAATCGGTCCAAACCAAGGCCATACAGATGGAGTAGAGTATACAGGAATTTAAAGATTTGTTTGAAGAGTTGTTCATCAAAGGCCTCCCACCATTTTGGGATGGCAAAGAAAAATTGTATGATCATAAGGAATACAACTCTCGCCTCGCCCAATGCATAATGGACCACTCCAAGTTTGAAATCCTGGAGGAAAACTTGAAAGGAGCAACCCTGGTGGAATATTTGATCATAGATTTTGAGATCTTGAATCAATTCAAGATAGTGAAGATAAAACTACCAGTCATGATGTACGCCTCTTGCATTGACCTAGAGATCCTAATTAAAGAAACGATGGACTACGATATCCCTTCTAACTTGCAGTGGAAAGAGATAGTGTGGTTGGGAAAAACAAAGTGCAATTTTCTAGGAACCAGCAGATAATGCCCAGGAGTCATCAAAATGGTAGATCATATAGAAGACCGAAACATGACATATGGAAAAGGCAGGAGTTGAAGAGTCAGAGGAATCATTTGTTGGTCTGTGAAATGTTTTTTATTAATAATTGTAATCGGTTCCCATACCGAAATTGTTCAATGTAGTTATTGTAGTGAGTTTTAGAAGTTGAAACATTTCAATTCAGCTATTGTAATTGGTTTCTAATTGAAAGGAACTTGAATTGTATAAATATGAGAAGTTATGAATGTATTAATGTTGGCAGAAGTGCAAGGGAACATCCTTGGTTGTTCTAAACTAAATTTTAATTTTATGGAATTGAATTGAATACATATGCAGAAGAATTAGAAGTCTCTATGAAAAGATTCTAATGGTGGTCATATGAGTTTTGTCTTCTCTCATTGTATGTATTTCATGTGTTTCTTTAATTCAATTTACACAGTCTTTTGTTAAAATTGGATAGTTTAAAATCTCACAATTCAGCTCGTTATGCTATTGGCTTAAGCAATTTAAACAGTGTGAAATTCTTCATAACTAATTCAGAATTAATTTCATTAAATGCTCTGATGTAGTTACTTGTTTCCCTTTTATTATTACACTCTACAAACTAAAATTTATAACTCATATTCATCACCTCATTTATCATTTATCCTCTAGAGAGTTCTACCAGCCAATCAGTGTTTTCATTCATTTTCATAATTTTGACTCCATAATCCTTAAGTTTCCCTCCCCTTCTTTGACAACAACTTTATAAAAAAACCCAAAAACACACTAAAGCCAGTCATTGATTGCCAAAGAAACATCAAGTGACATGAGACATCCCTCTCTGAGCTGATTAGGCTAGTACCCAGCTCTAAATTTGGTTTGTAGGTTACCTCTGTCATTTTTTTATCAGGAAAACAAATTTACAGAGTGTTAACATGAGTGACGGAGGAAACATTGTCAACTACGACGGAGATCCCTCTGTGTGAATAAAAATGGTTTAAAGGCATGCCTTTAGACATTTTATTGTTATAAGCACTTCATCAAGCCCGAATGTATAAATCGGAAAAATGGAGACGACATTCCAAGCCAGTATCTCCTACAGCCTTTCGAGAAACTTCTAAAGATAATCAAAATATATTTCACCTGTGAAGGAATGTTTGACAGGGTGTACCCATATCACATAAGGTTATTGAAGCACTTCATAGGGGAAGATCCCTTGAATCTATTGATTAGGGGATCAAATTTTGCTCAATTTTCAAAGTGCTCGAAATGCGACGAAAATAGTGCCATTGCGTCTGTCTCATCTTCCTGATTCCGGCGGTATATTTACTTTCTCAAACGGAGTCTATATGGAGAAGATATCGCGATTTGTTCGCCAAGGCAAACAGGGAAAACTTTTAGATGGTAACTGTACCTGTCCGTACAGTCCGTACAGTCTGTATGATGACATGGCAGGGCTGTACCATCCATATGATGATGTGTCAGGTGGATGATGTGGCACGCTTTCATTGGTTGATGTTTGTCGAATCGGTGGATGACACGTGTCATTGGTGGCCAATGATGTGAGGACACGTGGCCCAATCCATTGACGCCACATGTCACTCGTTGACTAGTTGATATGGTTATGTAAAACTAATGGAGGCCGCGGGGTTCGACCCTCGGACCTCCCACAGCACAAACCTTTACAAACCTCTGTTAACCATTATGCCGCCCATTGTTCCTTGTCATGTATGTCTATGCATATATATTTATTGTGGTGCATTGTATTAAATGGAAAGGGGTCGGGTCGGGGCTTAGCCCCAGCCCGTGGAAATTTTCATTGTAATATAACCGTGTTCTATAGTCGACAGTTGGAAACCGCGCGGGGTCTATATTACATAACCCGTATACCAAACAGTTGACCCGTGGTCTCATTGCATATAACCACTATATATTATATGGTGCGCATGGTAACGGTTGGCGCGGGGTTTATAACCCATAGCCCACGGTTTATATGTGTTGCGCCATGTGCCTGAGACCTGGAGCAGGAGTTCCAATGGTTGTAACTATTAACCACCTTTTGATAAGCACACGGTTCTATGACCATTCATACGCCCAGGTGCCGAGGCGGTTAGGGGCTGGCGCGCCCTTAACCGTTCTACGGTTCGCACCGTTGGCGTGGTTGCGCCTGGTGCTGGGTTTTTGCGCTTAAAAGAGCGTGTGAGCCAGGTTCAAGAGAAGAGGGGTGTGAATTGTAGAACCAGAGACAGCAAGCTTGAAGAGGGAGACTTCCAGGAGGCCTAACTTCTTCATTTTTCGATCGATTGAGGTGCCGAAAGAGTCCAGACAGGGGTTTTGGGACGCTGGGAAGCCATTGGAGTAGTCTATTTGTCAGTTTGAGCATTGTAAGACATGTTTTTTTATCACTTTTTTAGAAATTAATAATAATGATCCATTGGAAGCTAGACCAGGAGATGTAGCCCAGAAGAGGGGTGAACTCCTTTATCAATTGATGTGCATATGTGTTTATGTTCAATGTTTATGCTACTGTCTATGTGTATTTTGCATAAGTAATACTTAATTTATGTGTTGCAAACTGATCCATTTGCTTTAGACACATGACATTTCACTTGCAATAATTATTCAATTTTTTTCAAGTCTTCTTCATTTTTAGATAAAGTTGGTATCAGAGCACTAGTTTTGAAGACTTGATTGTTTGCAAGTTTTGTTTCTAATGCTCACAAGGTTGAAACTCACAAGAGGAGAAGGTCAACTTGTGGAGCCAAGTTCTTATCCGACAAGGAGGAAGCAGTTTCATTCACCGCAAGTTGCAGAGAGACATTCACCAAGCATGGCTCATGCAGAAGATCATGAACGTGTTTCGGCTGAAGAGGAAGATTTCAGACAGACTATCATACAGTTGAGAGATATGATGAAGGTCATGATGGAACAGAACATAATGTCACAGGGTGAAGGCTCCAATCCTTCAATGCATAAGGGAGGCGGTGGTGACAAGACTCCAAACAGAGATGGAGGGAATGGTGCTTCTCCACCACCCTCTCCTCTATCATCATCTTCTTCTTCTTCTTCTTCTACCAGTTCGAAACATCTTCCCAATGGGCATGGTAAAACTCCTTCGCAAATTCCTTCATTAAAGCTTGATATAAAATTTGAGTTGCCACTTTATAATGGAGAAGTTAACGATGAAAAGTTAGATAACTGGATACGTCAAATTGAAGTCTATTCTAGAATACAAAA
>ML800381.1:201702-222361 GCA_009831015.1 Picea engelmannii
ATCGTGTTGATCACAGTTTCGAAGTTGGTGATGAAGTGTGGCTTTACATCAGCAAGGAGAGGCTTAAAGGAGAAGGTAAAAAGTTGAAACCAATTCGATATGGTCCCTTCAAAATTGTCGACAAGATTGGTAACAATGTTTTTTGTTTAGATTTGCCTCCATATATGCATATGTATGCAGTTGTTAATGTTGAGAATTTGAAGTTGTATGAGCCTCCATTGATTGATGATCAAGGAGGGCATGTTCAGATTCCTTCCATAGATGATTTTTCTCTAGAGTATCTAACAGAACTGCAGGAAGACACCATCCTTGACAGGAGAATGCGAACTTTGAAGCGAGGAAATGTGGAGTATTTGCGAGTTGGTATTAAAGGGACGAATCCAAGCAAGGCCAAGTGGATTAAGATTGGAAGGGTGAGGGAACTATACCCTCATCTTCACATAGACTGAGATAGTCTTTTGGAGGTCCAAAAGCTTCCCAATGGGGAGGTGTGATCAGGGGATCAAATTTTTCTCAATTTTCAAAGTGCTCGGAATGCGACGAAAACAGTGCCATTGCGTCTGTCTCGTCTTCTTGATTCCGACAGTATATTTACTTTCTCAAACGGAGTTCGTATGGAGAATATATCGTGATTTGTTCACCAAGGCAAACAGGCAAAAATCTTAGATGCTAACTGTACCTGTCCATACAGTCCGTATGGTGACATGGCAGGGCCGTACCATCCATACGATGATGTGTCAGGTGGATGATGTGGCACGCTTTCATTGGTTGATGGTTGTCGAATCGGTGGATGACACGTGTCATTGGTGGCCAATGATGTGAGGACACAAGGTCCAATCCATTGACGCCACATGTCACTCGTTGACTGGTTGATATGGTTATGTAAAACTAATGGAGGCCGCGGGGTTCGACCCCTGGACCTCCCACAGCACAAACCTTTACAAACCTTCGCTAACCATTATGCCGCCCATTGTTCCTTGTCATATATGTCTATGCATATATATTTATTGTGGTGCATTGTATTAAATGGAAAGGGGTCGGGCCGGGGCTTAGCCCCGGCCCATGGACATTTGCATTGTAATATAACCGTGTTATATAGTCGACAGTTGGAAACCGCGCGGGGTCTATATTACATAACCCGTATACCAAACAGTTGACCCATGGTCTCATTGCATATAACCACTATATATTATATGGTGCGTGTGGTAACGGTTGGCGTGGGGTTTATAACCCATAGCCCACGGTTTATATGTGTTGCGCCATGTGCCCGAGACCTGGAGCGGGAGTTCCAACGGTTGTAACTGTTAACCACCTTTTGATAAGCGTGCGTTCCTATGACCATTCATACGCCCAGGTGTCGAGGCGGTTAGGGGCTGGCGCGCCCTTAACCGTTCTATGGTTCACACCGTTGGCACGATTGCGCCCAGTGCTAGGTTTTTGCGCTTAAAAGAGCGTGTGAGCCAGGTTCAAGAGAAGGGGGGTGCAAATTGTAGAACCAGAGATAGCAAGCTTGAAGAGGAGACTTCCAGGAGGCCTAACTTCTTCATTTTTCGACCGATTGAGGTGCCGAAAGAGTCCAGACAGGGGTTTTGGGATGTTGGGAAGCCATTGGAGTAGTCGGTTTGTCAATTTGAGCATTGTAAGACATGTTTTTGAGCACTTTTTGAGAAATTAATAATAATGATCCATTGGAAGTTGGACCAGGAGATGTAGCCCAGAAGAGGGGTGAACTCCTTTATCAATTGTTGTGCATATGTGTTTATGTTCAATGTTTATGCTGTTGTCTATGTGTATTTTGCATAAGTAATCCTTAATTTATGTGTTGCAAACTGATCCATTTTCTTTAAACACATGACATTTCACTTGCAATAATATTCAAGTTTTTTCAAGTCTTCTTCATTTTTAGATCATCTACCTTTATTCTTGTGTCGGAGCTTGGGAAATATGGAGGACAATTTCCATGCCTAGGTTGATCAACCAGGCAACAATATGTTCCATTTTTCATTAATTAAAATGTTAGTGGTCAAAGAATTAAGACATTTGAAAAAGGACTGGGATTCTTTTTTGATTTCGTCTAACATCCCTAGAGACCCCAAATGAGACATTCCTCTATCTACATAGGAATTAACACTTAGTAGTGCAGTGGTGAGAAAGGAATGTGTTACGGGGAAAAGAAAAGGAAAAGAAATAGAAGACTCGTCGTCCCGTCAGCCAACATCCCAGAAGAAGGGTAGGTAAAGGTTAACTAATAAAAATGAGGAGATCCAATCTCCCAGTAAACCATGCACCAAGTCCTTTGCCAAGAGATTTCCCATGTGCATTGTTCAGCTAGAGCCTGTTGAAGTTGCAAGCAAGGGAATTGATGAAGGGAAGCGAAAGTCGAGTGATGAAAATGTAAATGTTTAGGAGTTTTCACAACAACTGAAGAAAGTGAAAAAATGATATTGCCCATATTTATCAAAAAATCAGAGAGTTGAGAAAACAACTAGAAAAAAGGACCATTGAAACACCATCTTCACAGAGTCGAGCAGGTCAATTACCCCCTACCTCGCCCACCGCAAGAGGAGGTAATGTAAATTGGCTTAAAAAATAGCTCAAAGAGGCACAAGATGTAATTATTGAGATTTGGGAGGAGCAAAGGTTGTCAGAGAAAAAAATCATAGAACATTTCAAAGAGTGTAGACCATCCATTGACAACTCATGTGCAACTCTCTCCAATGCTCAATTAAAACTAGAAAAAAAAAAAAAAAAACCTGGTTTTGTTGAGACAGGTGAAGAGTTTGAACAAACGAAACCGGTCCTTGTTATCCCCGATATCTAGGGATAAATAGGAGATCATGTCTCGAGGCCCATAGGTCCTAGACATGAAGTACCGAGAGCAGGATTGACCTGAGCATGGCCTTGGAGGGCCCATCCTTCTTCTTCTTCACTAGACTTGTCATGTTAGCAGCAACAGCTTCCATCACCATCGGCTTGGACTTTCATCAGAGAAGACTCTTGCTCCATGAGGTAATTGGTCCAAGGTATCATGGTATGTGTCATGTTTTATCATTATAACCTTCTTATATATGCATTAGGTTCCTTCCATTTCTGATGATTGCTTGGATCTTACACTAATCCATTTGACCATTGTTGGGGTGATTAATGGGGTGACTTAGCAAGCTTGTATTCATGGGTTTTGGTTATCCACCAAGGGGGATTTGCAGAGCCATCGTCTGCTCCCACCATTCTATCATTTTACATCTTATCTCCCGCACATCCATCCCATTCCCCTAGTCCGGCCATTAGGATGACCTTTTGAGGGTTATACTTTGTCCTGTGGGAAGAAGGGGCTAAAGGCCCAGGGGGTAAAAGTAGCTGGTAAAATATAAAATCCATAGGAAATAAAACCTAGAGATGCTTCTCCCATGGATCCCTGAGAAGGAAATAAAAGGCCTCTCGATAAGAAACTAAAGGGACCCTAAGAAAAATAATAAAACAAGACCTAACCAAGAGGATGGGAGGTCTCATCACAAGCCAGCCCATTATGTTCATAGGTATCCAGCAGTATGATATTGCCATTATCTGGTCACCACGCCAAGGCAGTGACCTTTGGTTGCATGGCCAAGGGAAAGGGGGTCTCATCACGAGCCAGCCTTATCATTTCTGTGAAGATACCAGTGGGTAACACTGTCATCTCTGGTCACCACACCAAGGCAGTGTCCTCTGGTCAGACCTTGAACTAAAAATGAAAGAAAAGAAATAAATAAAAAATAAAGGCAATAAAAGGGGCTTGGAAAAAGTCCATCCATGACGGGTACAGCTCACCTCCTACAAAGGCACCCACAGATGACACCTACCCTTGGTCTTACTATAAATGGACATCCCTAGACCATATCACTTCATAAACATGGCTTGAATGATCCTCTGAGGAAACTTTCCTTTTATTGTGGATATTAGCCCAATAGGTTATCATGTTTGTCTCTTGAACTTTGTATGGTAGATCTGTGTAATGTCTTTGAGCTCTTAGATGATATGATAGGGATTTCATGCATGTATTTGATAAATTTAATGATGAAACATGATTGACATTGCTATGATCCCGAGGACTGATGAGCCCATGGAGGGCGTAGTTTTTTATGTGCAGGACCATGCTCGACGGACAGGTACCAGTGGACCGGTACACATGGGGATATGATTAGCTCGGACCTCCATGGGACCGAAGAGCCCATCAGATGGTTGCTAGGATGGCAGAGACAGGACAACATTGTGATGAGCCACTACACGAGAAGGAAGAAGGACGTTCCACCCAGGACACTTTGGCAAAGCCCGGCCTAGGGGGGATCACCCACTACAGATGGGACGATTGCTTTTTGATGGACAGGACGTCACTTGAGGCAACTGGACATTTTCTGGAGCATGTGGCAGTGTGCTAGGGTCATTCGGCACGTGTGGCAGCTTGGAGGAGCCCTAGAGGGGCCAACGTTCTGCTTCTTGGATGTTGATCTTGACCAAAAAGGGCCAACGTCTCCCTCAAAGGGGCCTGACGTCTCCTTTTTAGCTCATATTATGACATTTCTTAGCATTTAATGTAAAAAACAGTGTAAAGTTGAAAGTCAACCTTGTCGGCTGTTTTAATGAACTAATTTTAAATTAAAGGTCACGTGGATGATATAAATAGAGGACGTTGCCTCTCATTTTCACATAACACAACTCACTCTCTTGTGAGAGATCTTTTTTAGTCTTTGTCTTGGTATTATTTCTCTTGGAAGTGAGGCGCAACTCTTGTGGAGGATTGTTCTTGGCATGTTATGGTGTTCTCTTTCATTGGAAGGTTTACAACTAGGGTTTGATAAGCTCTCTTCATGATTTGTAAGTGTATTTCTCATGCAAAACTTCTTAAATGAATGGTTGTAGGTTAAATCTCTTGCATTTATTGTTACATAGTCATTATATTGCTTAATCATTGAAACCCTAGGTAGCAAGCACACAAGTAAGTCCTTGCTATATGTCCCCATGATTGAGAACTTGTTTTAGCCATTGATTAAGGAGGATATAGCCTAGTCGTTGCTACACTAATTCCCCTTTTTCTGAGTTAGCTTTTGAACATAAGTTGAAGAGAGAAGGTGTCCTAGGCCTAGTTAATTCTACACCTAGGGTTTTGACTTTTAGGGTTTGAAGGGCCTTGCTCTTGCAACACTTTTCACCCTTAGATTTATGTTTTGAAGCTAGCCCTTTTGCCAAGGATTTTTAAGGAAAGAGGGAGGAGCATGAGGCCTTGCTTAAGCAACACCGGAATGAGCCTCCTCCCCTTATGGTTTTGACTCTAGGGCCCTGCCATTGCAGCACCATAGAGCCTAAATCTCTTGTCTTTGAATTTAGATCCTCCCGAGACCTAGCCCTTTCTTCTGACTCCATAATACCCTAAGGCACTGGTCTAACTCTCCAACGTTGAGCTTGTTGTGCCAAAAAAAAACTTTCAAAACTCTCAAATTTGAAACCCTAACTAACCCTAACGTCTACTAACCCTAGATTGATGATGATGTCATGCCTTGTTTGAACTCTTGGTTGATAGAAAACGTTGTGGCTAAGTCATCTAATGATAGACATTGATGTGTAGATAAATTTCATTGGCCTATTTGCAAAAACGTTCACCTCTTTGTCTATATTACTAACCCTAGAACAAGGCTGACGTCACCTCTAGCATAGTGACGCAGCACTCCTGTCATATTTGAGCATTTAATGATATTTGATGCATTGTGTTAATTCAAGGATTAATCATCTCTATTGAATGCTATATCATTCTGTATTTATTGAGAAGTGATATTATAAGCCATAGTTATTATTGCAATCATTGACTTCGTTAATAGTTATTGTTGTATGTGCTCATATATAATATTGATAGTCATTGATCAATGTTGCATTAACCACTATTTGCATGTATTAGTTTTATTGTTTCCTTGTCTTGCAAACATGTGCTTCTTCTGTGGTATTTCTTCATTTTTGACTATCTTCTTGGTGGTAATCTGTGAAAGGGAAAACTTGCCTTGATCCTTTAAACCTTTGCCTTTCAAAACCCCAGATTGCCAGGGACGTCTCCCTTGGGTTTAGCCACCCTAAATAGAAAGAGCTCCCCATCGAGGTGACAGTGGGTGGGGAAGCTCCTGTTATGCCAGTTTGGCCCTTACCTTTCAGCTGCTTGGCCTAAACTACAAACTGAGCGATAACAATCCTTAAGAAAAACAATCATAGATTTAAGGTTGTAGAGGACGTCGGAGGCATGAGTAAGAAAACCCCATTTTTGTCTTTTTGGATCGTGGCATGGAATATTTCTTCGTACATATCATGTTTTCTTATGTTAACAAAAAATTTGACTTAACACCTACGCAGTGAATATTCATTGCGCAAACATTGTAAACTTACCTACTAAGAAGGGAAGGTATAAATGAAATGCATGCCAATTTTGAAAGAGATGCATGGCCCCCAACCGTTGTTTCCACCTGGATTTTCACAAGTGATTGCAAAGGAACATCTATTACACCAACTCGCCACATGCATGATACAACCAGTGATCACAGAGCAGCAACCAGAGTCTGTTATACAAAGGTGACAGAGTTTCCAACAGTACACATGATTACTTGAGCATTCCTTGGGAGGAAATGTCGATTGATCACAACCAGATGGTCAAATCTTACTCATGGCCAAATGATTGAAACAACTATGTCGGTTATTTTATGATTGGTCACAGTCGAGTTTCTATTTTTAGTAAATTTTGTTGAAATGGTTGTCTTGGGGGGGAGTAATTAAATCTGGGATTCGAGGGGAAAGTAGTTTGAAGCATAGCAACCCAAGAGGGCATTAGTTTTCTATATATTGCATATTTTTTATGTAAGTCGGGTTGGCAAATTAGTGTAGAAAGAGGACTCTTGAATGTAATTTTCTGAATCTGATGAAAATATAATGCAGAAGTCCTGAAGCTTTGATGAAAACATTATAATGGTGGTGGTTTGATGTATTGTGATGTTTTGATGAAAAGTTTCATTTGTTTAAATTGGAAATATTTAAAGGGTTTAAAATTCATCTCATGGTGATTTAGACTCAACCATTTAAACTTTGTGTTTTCTTCTAAGTTAAGTTAGAATTCATCTTTAATTGTGCTCTAATTTTCTTTATGTTTTCCTTTCTCTTCCATACACAATGATGTTGAAACTGAAAGACCATTTCCTATTTAGCCTTTATCCTTTCAAATTTTCCCTTATTATTCATTGATTTATCTTGCTTTCAGGGGGTTGACTCCATATCCCAAAAGTACTATATTTCCTTTCCATAGAAACTAGAAAAACTTCCTCAAGCATCTAAATCTAGCCGTCAATCCAAAGTTATTATCTATCACAGAATAAATCTTAGAGAGAGCCCTCTCTATATTGAAAAGGCTAGTTTCCAGTCTTAAATTTGTTTTGTAGGTTACCTTGGTAGATCGTTCCCTTCAGACCAACAATTTACCAAGTGCTAATATTTTGGCATCGTTTCTGGGGACAGGACTGAAAATTTTTCTTGGGATAAAATGACTAAAGTTGTAGATTTGATTCCTGAGGGTAACAATGAATCAGACACCTATATTGGCTAAAACTTAGTTTACCCTGGCGACTTCATTAAATAATATTAGTAGTGTATAGTAGTCTGAATCATAAATCTTGGCTCCTAAGAAAGTTTACACTAGAGCAGACCCTGATCCAAAGCCTGCAGCATCTGTGTCTGATCCTAAAAAACCTTTGCACAAAAGAAAGGAAATGATAACGGACCATGTATGTTACTTGGACAGGAACCTGTCTTTTCCTAAAGATGGGGTAAAAAGAATTGATGACCTTGACTTCGATTTATTATTTGAACAAACCATGTTTAGGTCCAGATCAGAATCTTATTTGAATGAAATCATATTCGATGAGAATAAGTTCCAATCTTTGATACCAACAAATCCCCCTCAAGCCACTGTAATTCCCACTCAGACTATCCAGCCATTTCAAATTCCTCCTAGATTCATGGCCACCAGGTTCACCCCTCTCTCCTTGTCAGCCCAATTACATGATTTGCCTCAAAATTATAATCAGAGAATTAAATTATACGATGTTGAAGGGAATGCTTCAGCTCAAAAACACTTTGATTGGTTTAATGACTTTGTCGACCTTGAAGAGGTAGATTATGAGGATTTAAAAACGATATTGTTTTCATAGAGTCTCTCAGGTGAGGTCAGAGAATGGTTCAAATCTCTTCCAACAGCGAGTATCCCTGATTTTGCATCTTTTGAAACACTTTTTCTTTCTAGGTGGGGTGATAAAAATAATCCTCTTCAGTTATTAACTAAGTACAATAATATAAAAATATCACCAAATGAAACAACACAATAGTTCTCAACTAGATTTATGAAAGTTTATAATTCAATTCCCACAGAAGTCAAACCTCTTTCTGGAGCTTCCCAACTTCGATATGCTGACTCTTTTGACAGTGAATTTTCCTTGATGTTAAGAGAAAGAAGATCCAATACATTAGATTATATGATGAGTGACATAATTGAAGTAGAAGTAAATCTGATGGCATCAGGGAAGATCAAACATAATCTTGAAAAATGTGTGAAGAAGGTCCAAGGGGAATCATAGCCCTCTACATCTCAAACGAAAATTTTGACTTGATGATGAAGACTATGGAAAGACTCATGGAGATGATGTTCATGGAAAATAATCCTACCACCAGGGATCAAACTAATTTTCAACCCAAAAATCAAAATTTTAGAAGAGCCTCAATTCCACGGATCAGGAAAAGAGACCAGAGAGATCAAGGTGATCAACAAATAAAACCTCATTTCCAAAACAACTATGAAAATGAATATTTTGATCAAATAATCAAAGACCATATGCATTGTTGCAACGATACATAAACAAACATGTTCTTAACAAAAGGAGAGCATGATCAATTTATGGATACGGATGACAAGTTTATGTCAGAGAATGATGATATGTTTTCGTCGGAAACATAATATTTTAGGAAAGGATACTGCAATGCTCTTATGCATTTTCAAAAGCAGTATGAAAATCTTCCAAAGGTGAATCCTACAAGGGAACTTCATAAAAATACCCCTTCTTCAAGCCAACCGAAAAAATATAATTCAGTAAGGGATGTAATGGAGAAAGGAAAATCAAAGGAAGAACCCCCAAATAAAACACCTGAGGCAAGAAAAGAAACAACCATCAAAGAGGTAGAAAAAACTTCATCTCCTTTTAATTTTGAAGGCCAAATGGATAAAATAAAAAAATTTGTTTCATTTAATGAGCTGATCAAGAATGGAGAATATTGAAATCAGATCATTAAAATTTTGAAGATGGAAGAATACCTTGACACCTTGAACATACAAGATGATCACCCTGTCATCTTGTTTGGCACATGCGTGGAAGAGAGTGGCGATGTTGATGATGTCTCTCCTTTCTATGTGTTGAACAACTGAGAGGGGGGGTGAATCAATTGTTATCGTGCTTAAACAATTATGCTTCTTTTAAAAACTTTACAAGGCACTCAATGATGATCACAATAATGCAGGGATATAAACAATGACACATTCAGCATCAATCACATATATGAGAAACACAGAGACAAAAATTTCCCAAGGAAACCCATACAGGGTGAAAACCTCTTCTTCTTTATATGATAAGTATTATCTACATTCTTTACATTAACATACATATGAGCACCAACTCATTGTGAGGCTACAACCTCTGTTTTTGCCAGCTGCAACTTGCTGAGAGAACCAACTCTTTGTTTTCTCTAGCACCCACTAGAAGGAAGCACCAACTCCCTGGTTTCTCTAGCACCAACTAGAAGGAAGATACAACTCCCCGGTTTCTCTAGCACCAACTAGAAGGAAGCACCAACTCCCTGGTTTCTCTAGCACCAACTAGAAGGAAGCTACAACTCCCTATGTTCAAGCACCCACTTGAACCTCTGAGGACAACAGTCCTCCCTAGCACCTCCCTACCACCCTGTTTTATAAATCTTTTCTAATGAAACTTATTATAGTGATATAATGTTCAACAATGGCTTACAAGACTCATCAATGTTCTGTTGCATTTCATTGCTCTGTCCACCTCATTGCCTTCCTGCACACATCCTCTTCTATCCAATTTAGTTGTTGTACTCTCCTCCTTCTTCATGCATGAATCACCTTCAACAACAGCAACCCCATCTCTTCTATGTACCATGTACTTATAGATTTTGTGCACCTTGTGCATGCAATGCATGAAATCCTCTGCATCCTCACACCGCGTTGATCTCCTTCACCTCTCGAGTGCTCTACCTGATCATCGCAACTCTTCAGCTTCTCTAGTGGTTCCCACCACACGATCAGCATCACTGGGTGTTCTGCTGAGATTCCTCAGCCTCTCTGGCAGTTGAGACTCCTCATCTTCTCTGGAATAGTCGAGCTTATGCCTTATGTTTCATTTATAGACTTCAATGCTCATCCATCTGTCAATCCTATCCAAGAATAGTCTTCATTCACTGGAAGAAGCCAGGAGACTCTTCAGCTCCTCTGGCGATTCAACCCATGTTTCTAACAACACTAGGTGTTATGTTGAGATTCCTTTTTCTCTCTGCTAGTTGAGACTCTTCGTCTTCTCTGTTACATTCGAGCTTACCCTCCCTATTTCAGCTATAGGCTCCAACCCTCTTCCAATTTCCAATCGCCCCTAAGACCTATCTTCATCCCATTGGAAGATTCCCAGAAACTCTTCATCTCCTCTGGAAGAAACCATCAATGGTTTCTAGCAGTTACACTGTGAGGAGCAAGATTAGCCCTTCGATTATGCTCAGATTCACCTGCATCGTTGGATTAACTCTGAAGGATATTTTCATGATTTATGCGTTTCGCACTTTCACAATTCGGAGATTCTACGATGAGACATATTGACTCTTCATGTCGTGAGCTCCAAAAAGGAGCTTGGCTGCTCTAGCTCCCTCCTCTATGTGACCACTGGTTACAGCGAGATTTCACCTTTTCGATATTTTATCATTCGTACCAGACGTGATCCCCAAAATTCTGAGGTGGAGGTTATCTACACTAGGTCCTTCCTCCACATGACCACAGGCGGTGACCATTGTTTGTGCTAAAAGGCGTTGTGAACTCATGATGTTCATCGACCCTAATCGATGGTCAATGAACTCAATGAATCAACGGTCTAGATATTTTCATGATCTCGCATCTCACTATTCCTTAGATGGAGGTTCTCGTCACTCCAAGTCATGATAGGTAAATCTTTGAGATGGAGCTTAGATCAATGGTCTATAATCTTGGTGTATTGACGATCCAGATCTTATCGTGAATTCACATCTTGCGATTCCTGTGATGGAGGTTCTCATCACTCCAAGTTGCAATAGGTGAAGCTCTGAGATGGAGCTTTGATCAACAGTCTAGAATCCTTGGTGATCTGACGGTCAAGATCTTTTTGTGATCTCACGTATCGCGAGTTTGAACCTCTTTCCTTTGGATTTCTTGATCTGCGAAACTCTGAAATGGAGTCTTTGTGGTGCTCTGATCTTTCGCCATGCGTCCTCTTGATCCAACAGTCCACAATTGTCCTATCTAATGTGGTCTACCATATTCACCTCCTGGATCTAACAACCCAGATCACACCTTGATCCAACAGCTAGGATCATTTTGCATTTTTCTATTTCGGCACTTCGCAATTTCGCCACTTTGCATTTCGCATTTCACCTCTTCTTTCTCTTTAATGAACGTCCAGGTTCTCCCTGATCCAACTATGGTCAAATCTTACGCTCATATCTGATGCCTAAGATCTGTCCTCCTCTTATGCGTGTTCTTGTCTACAAATAGATCTGACGGTCATCGGGGATTTTGAATAAGATCCAACGTTCACTGTTGCTCCTCCTCTTCCATTATCACTGCGCTATTGATCATGCTGATATTTTCCATCGATGTTCTTTCCATCAATGACAAGCTTACTCCCAACTATAAACCTTCCAACAATCTCCCCCATTTGGCATTGATGGCAACCCTGAACGATTGCGCTAATTTGTTTGGATCTCCAATTGTAGCATCCGATCCGGACCACTCCTTTTCTCCCCCTTTGACATCAATGTCAAAGAAAACACGCTCTCCCTAAGCTGTTGCAGTAATTTTATGAGGTATCAAATATGCAATCAATACAAGACTCCCCCTGACAGGATGGACTTTCTTACATGTGAGATAGGATAACACCCAACTTCTGTCTGAGATATTCAAATGGTGTCTTGGGTAGAGGTTTAGTAAAAATGTCTACAATTTGTTCTGTGGTTGAAATGTAATGGACCTGAACAATCTGATTGGAGACCTTCTCTCTCAGAAAATGATATTTTATAGGAATATGCTTGGTCTTGGAGTGGAATACAAGATTTTTATACACACTGATGGCACTAGTGTTATCACAATGAATTGGGATCGGTGCAGTGTATTTTACCTCCAAGTCTGCAAGTGTCTGAATCATCCATAATACTTGAGTGCAACAGGTAGCAGAAACAATGTACTATGCCTCTGTGGTTGATAAAGAAATGGAACCTTTCTTTTTACTAAGCCAGGCTACTAAGGAGTCACCCAGGAAGAATGCTCCTCCACTGGTGTTTTTTCTCTCATCAACACAGTTTTCCCAATCTACATCTGAATAAGAAGTTAGCTGAAGATTTTTATTTTTGGGATACCACAAACCATAAGTCATTGTTTCTTTCAAATACCTGAATATCCTTTTGACAGCTTGCAAGTGACTCTGTTTAGGTGCAGCCTGATATCTTCCTACCATTCCTACAACATGCATTATGTTTGGGCAAGATGTTGTGATGTACAGGAGGTTGCCAATCATTGATCTATATGAGCTTTGATCAACCTTAGGTGAGTCATCATCCTTGCTTAACTTACATCCAGTAACCATAGGTGTACCCACAGGTTTAGAATCTTCCATTTGAAACCTTTTCAGCATTTCTCTTAGATATTTTTCTTGAGAGATGAACATTCCTTCAGTCCTCTGATTAATTTGCAGACCAAGAAAAAATGATAGTTCTCCTATCATAGACATTTCAAATTCTGATTCCATGGAAAAAGAAAACCATTGTACCAATGGATCCTTATGACATCTGAAGATGATGTCATCTACATAGACCAATACGATGAACAAATTATTATCCTCTGATTTAATATACAAATTGTTGTAAACTATTCCTCTCTTGAACCCTTTTTATTTGAGATACGTATCTAGTCTGTGATACCAGACTCGAGGGGCTTGTTTTAGCCCATATAAAGTTTTCTTCAGCTTGCATACTAAGTCAGGGTTATCAGATAGTTCAAAACCCTCTGGTTGTTCCATATAGACTTCTTCACTTAAATATCCATTTAGAAAAGTGGACTTGACATCCATTTGATAGACTTTAAACCTTTTATGACAAGCATAGGAAAGAAACATTTTGATAGCTTCTAGTCTTGCTACGGGCGCAAATGTTTCATGAAAATCCAATCCTTCTATCTGAGCATATCCTTTATAGACTAACCTTGTTTTTTTCCTGATAACTTGTCCTTGCTCATTCAAATTATTCTTAAAGATCCATTTGGAGCCAATGACATTTTTACCTTCAGGTCTTTGAACCATCTTCCACGTATTGTTTTTCTCAATCTGATCAAGTTCGTCATTCATTGCTTTAATCCAGTGGTCATCTTTGTTGGCTTCATTAAAATTCTTGGGTTCCTGCATGGATATGAAGGTTATATGTGATTGTTCGGTTTTTTTTATTAGCTTTCTCTTGGTTTGTACACCTTTGTCTTTTTCTCCAATTATCTTACTTGCAGGATGATTCTTTTGAATGATTCTGGAAGAGGGATTTGTAGTTGACTGCTGATTTGAGTCTGTCTGAGTGTCTAAATATTCATCTAATTCAGATTCTTTGTTTTCTAATTCTTGGACCTGTTCATCTTCAGCTTTAGCTCTGTCTTCTGTAGGAGACTCATTACTGCACACCTCTCTTGTTGGGATTCCTTCATCAATTTTTACATCAATACAGTCAACCATTTTATGCAACCTCTTATTATAGCATCTATAACCTTTATTGTTTGTATCATACCCTAAGAATATGCCTTCATCAGCCATGTCATCATATTTGTCGAGGTTCTCATCATTATTCTTTATGTAGCATTTACTCCCAAATACTTTGAAGTGTTTGATTGAGGAAGGTCTTCCAAACCATAGTTCATAAGGTGTCTTGTCACTTTGTGGTCTGAGGTGAGCTTTGTTAAGAACATGGACTGCTGTGTGTATTGCTTCTACCCAGTAGATTTGGCCAATGTTCTTCTCATTCATCATTGACCTGGACATTTCCTGCACTGTTCTGTTTTGCCTCTCAATAACTCCATTTTGTTGTGGAGTTCTTGGGATTGTGTATTCTCTCTTGATCCCATGCTCATCGCAGAATTCCTTGAAGTCTCTTGACATAAAATCTCCTCCCCGATCTGATCTTACTGCCTTTAATCTCTTACCTGTTTGAGTCTCTATTAAAGCCTTAAATATTTTAAACTTCTCAAATGATTTAGCTTTTTCTTTGAGAAAGGCAACCCAAGTAAGTCTGGAGTAATCATCGATAATCAACATGAAGTAGTTTTCTTTCCCTGTGCCTTCCTATCTTGATGGTCCACATAAATCCATATGAACTAGTTGGAGTGGTTTCTTTGTTGAAGTAAAGCTCTTGGACTTAAACTGTGTCCTATTTTGTTACCCTACTTGGTAGGGTTTACACATTGAATCTTGGTGCTTTGATATCCTCGGAAGATATTTTACTGCCTCAATTTTTTTGAGTTTGATTAAGTGGTCAAAGTTTAGATATCCAAGTCTCCTATGCCATAACCAACTTTCATCATGTCTACTTAGATGACATTCTTCTTCATTTTCTTTCAGCACATATACATTATTTATTATTCTTATGCCTTTGGCCACCACTTGTCCTGAGGTTACAGATTTTATCTTGCATTCCTTGGACGTGAACATCACTTCACATCCTCTATCACACATTTGACTTACATTGAGAAAATTATGTTTCAGCCCATCTACAAGTAGAACATCTTGGGATTTTCCTTTTCCATTACTTAAGCTCACCATCCCTTTGTCCTTTATTTTTCCTGGAGCGTCATTTCCAAAAGTTGTGTTTCCTGATTTGATTTCACTTAGAGATAGAAACTTGCCTTTGTCTCCCATCATGTGTATGGAGCATCCACTATCTATATACCAAGGGTTTGTTTTTCTTTGAGCGGACAACATTAATCCACACTTGTCACTTTCCTTCTTCTTCCAAAACTTGACATTTTCAGTAAGGGATTTTGAATCTGGTTCATAGTTCCTTAATCGACAGTCAATAGATTTATGTCCAAAGTTATGACAGGTATAATATTCAATCTAATTATTCAACAGGTCAAACTTATTGTTGCAGTGTTGTTTATTCATTGATTGTTGATTAGTTCTTGGCCTCCTTAGTTGCATGTCCCTAGACTTAATTTGGCAATTTGCAGTCTGTGACGGATTGTTTCTTGGTTGTATCATTCTTTGTTGTTGGAAGCATTTATTTCTTTGAAATCTTAATTGTTCATGTCTAAGTCTGAAGGCAATTTACAGCTTTGTGACCAAAATTAGAACAGTAGAAACAATAACCATAGAAAAATTCTTTGTACCTAAGAAAGGGTTGTCTTTTCTGAGGAAAACGATTTCTTCCATGCTGATGACGTCTTTCAGTAAATAGTGCATTGGTTTTTTGTCCTACAGATTCAGTCCTAACACCTTTTTCTTTACTCGTCTTGGGCGACTAAATGTCTTCCTTTGTTTCTGCAGGTTTATTGTTGTCATTTGTTGTACTTTTGACAAACTTGATGGGTTCTTCATTTCCTGGCTTACCACTGCTTGATCCCTCTTCATAACCCAAACCAGTTTTCATCTTTGGATTCCTTTATTGATTCAAAATGGTGGTTAATCCTTCTGAGGCTTTGATACTTGATAGATTCTGATTGTACAAACCTTGAAATTTCTCCATCTCTTTCCTAGTTTTCACTACTTCTTGTTCTAATGCTTCACATCTAGCCTTCTTTTCTGATAACTGTCGTTTTAGAATATCTTCGATTTTCTTTGCCTCCTCTAATTCCACTTTTAATAGGACAAGGTCCTCATCAGGTCCTTTACTGTCTTTCTCGAACTGTATCAGCAATTTTCTTTGCTTTCTGTTCTTAATTCTTAGTCTTTCAATCTCTTCCAGTGCACTGATCAATTCACCTTCCATGTCAACCATGGCTTCTTCTTCATTAGCATCACTTCCTGTGTTGTTATTATCATAATCCTCTTTAGCCATGAGCATGAAGTCATTTAATTTATCTTCAATAGGGGAGTCATTGTCTTCATCATCTGAAGGATCATCATCATTGTTTACGCAAAGACTTTTCTACTTAAAGTTATTCTCTTTAAAGAAATTTATGTGTTTATGCTTCTCCTCATCATCATATGTCTGGTCCTTTCTTTTGTGGGGACATTTATTTGCAAAATGACATATCCTACCACAGTTGAAACATTTGAAAGGCAGTTTACCTTTGTATTTGCATGATCCCTTCTTGAGTCTCTTCACAAATTTTGCTTCAATTTCATCCAGCTCAGAATCCTCATTCTTGTCAGCTTTGAATGATGCTTTTCTGGAGGTGGGTTTATCTTTAACTATTCTCATTTCATATACATTCAATGTTCCTAGAAGTTGATCAAACTCCAAGGTTTTTAGATCATTAAGTTCTTCTATGGCAAAGACTTTTGGGTTGAATCTATCTGGGAGAGATCTCAAGATTTTCTGAACTAAAGAAGGTTCCTCAACTTTTTCACCAAGTGCTTTCATTGCATTTACCATTTCTTCTACTCTCATAAAGTATTTTCCAACTATTTCCTCTTCCTTCATATTCAGCTGTTCAAACTGTGTTCTGTAGTTTTGAAGCTTTGCGTCCTTTACCTTCTCATTACCTTCATAACTGCTAATGAGTTTGTCCCACATTTCTTTGGCAGTTCCTAGGTGCATAACTTTTACGAATTATGCCTCTGCAAGCCCACTTGGGATAGAATTCATAGTCTTAGCATTGAAGCTAAATTCTGGCTTATCATCCTTCTTAGCTAGTACAATTGGCTTTACATAACCAGTATCTACCACATCCCATACATCTGCACCTAAATCCATTATGTAGGTTCTCATTCTAATTTTCCAAAAGGCAAAGTTTGTTCCATTGAATAGAGGAGCCTTATTGGTTGAATTTCCTTCATGACTTGACATGTTTAAGCTCTAGGATCTACCCTTAGATAAAAGGGGCCCGCTCTGATACCAATTCTTGAACAACTGAGAGGGGGGATGAATCAGTTGTTACTGTGCTTAATCAATTATGCTTCTTTTAAAAACTTTACAAGGCACTCAATGATGATCACAATAATGCAGCGATATAAACAATGACACATTCAGCATCAATCACATATATGAGAAACACAGAGACAGATATTTCATGAGGAAACCCATACAAGGTGAAAACCTCTTCTTCTTTATATGATAAGTATTATCTACATTTTTTACATTATCATACATATGAGCACCAACTCATTGTGAGGCTACAACCTCTGTTTTTTCAAGCTACAACTTGCTGAGAGCACCAACTCTTTGTTTTCTCTAGCACCCACTAGAAGGAAGCACCAACTCCCTGGTCTCTCTAGCACCAACTAGAAGGAAGCTACAACTCCCTGGTTTCTCTAGCACCAACTAGAAGGAATCACCAACTCCCTGGTTTCTCTAGCACCAACTAGAAGGAAGCTCAACTCCCTATGTTCAAGCACCCACTTGAACCTCCGAGGACAACAGTCCTCCCTAGCACCTCCCTACCACCATGTTTTATAAATCTTTGCTACTGAAACTTATTACAGTGATATAATGTTCAATAATGGCTTACCAGACTCATCATTGTTCTGCTGCATTTTGTTTCTCTATCTGCCTCACTGCCTTCCTGCACACGTCCTCTTTTGTTCAATTCAGCTGCTTCACTCTCCTCCTTCTTCACGCATGAATCACCTTCAACAATAGCAACTCCAACAGCAACAACAACCCCATCTCTTCTCTGTACCATGTACTTATAGCTTATGTGCACCTTGTGCATGCAATGTGTGCAATCCTCTGCATCCTCACACCGCATCGATCTCCTTCACCTCTCGAGTGCTCTTCCTGATCATCGCAACTCTTCAGCTTCTCTGGTGGTTCCCACCATGCATCCAGCATCACTGGGTGTTCTACTAAGATTCCTCAGCCTCTCTAGCAGTTGAGACTCCTAGTCTTCTTTGGCATAGTCAAGCTTATGCCTTATGTTTCAGTTACAGACTTCAATGCTCATCCATCTGTCAATCCCCTCCAAGAATAGTCTTCATTCACTGGAAGAAGCCAGGAGACTCTTCAGCTCCTCTGGCGATTCAACCCATGTGTCGAACATCACTAGGTGTTATGCTGAGATTCCTTTTTCTCTCTGGAAGTTAAAACTCTTTGTCTTCTCTGTTACAGTCGATCTCACCCTCTCTGTTTCAATAACAGGATCCAACCCTCTTCCAGTTTTCAATCGCCCCTATGACCTATCTTCATCCAAATTGGAAGATTCCCAGAAACTCTTCAGCTCCTCTGGAATAAACTATCAATGGTTTCTAGCAGTTACACTGTGAGGAGCAAGATTAGCCCTCTGATTATGCTCAGATTCACCTATTGTTGGCTCTCGGAAGTCACTCCTGGATTGCTAGCAGGAGCAGAGCCCGAAGCCCATCAGAGTTAATGTCACGGTTTGTTTTAGAGGGTGATCAAATGGAAGGAAACTCAAAACAGCCTCGTATCAACTCAGAAACCAGACCAGGCATGCATGAAAGAGTGAGGTCCTGATAAACTCCAAATAGTGATTTGCAGTAAAGGTGAAAAGGTGGAAGATTTACGCAAGAAGAGCGCAATGATCTATTACAGACATCAGGTATGCAACAGATTAAAGAAGAAATGCATAAGAAAGCAAAAACCCTTTACATTCAAATACAGATAACCAGAGGGCACGACAACGCCACAACAAATCCTTTATTGCAACAAGTTGCACTACTGTGAATCCTCGGGCAAAAGATGGAACAAAGATGGAAAAGAAGGAGAATTGTTTGTTATAAACCAAGAAGTCTCAAATACAGAGGCATAACCAGGAAACCAGAGTATTTGCTGAAACTTTACAGTTGGGAGCTTCGCTCTACCATCGATAGATACAAAAATGGCCAAAAGGCCTACATATACTCGAAATAACGTAGCGGCGGAACCAAGAAACTGCATTGAAGGCTTTGCGTCTGCATGGCTTCTGACAACACGGAGCTGCGATCTTTGAATGGTCGTGCAACTTATGGCAGACGTGATCAGTTTTCTGACAATTTATTCGGTGAATCGACGTGCTTTTAATCTTTTGCGGGATGCCCCATTATGGTGGAGACGATGTCTAACCACCACCAACTGCTTCAATAACTGCTTCTTGGGATTGGAAATGGTCAGGCCAACTCAGCATTTCGGGCTCCGGACGACTTCCCGCGCTGCCGCCTCGAGTAACTGGATATCTTGAGAGATGAACACGAGGGCCAGCGCGGAGTTCATGGTGCATGGTAGGTGTGATGTCATCGGGGAACGCACGGGAAGGGTGGCGAGGAGTGGGAATGACGACAGAGAGAGGTGACAGAGGACGGACCATGGCGGAGGGCACTCAAGTAGATGGGGACACGACGAGAGAACGAACTCACCTCTGGATGAGAAGCGATCGTGGAAGGGGAGCGGGACATGCGGCAGGAAAGGAGTGGACGGTGGGAGGAAAGAGAGCCACGGGGACCACTGAGGAGAGGTGAGCGGATGACACATGGTGGCAGGGGAAAGGCGGAAGAAAGAGTGAAATGACGGGAGGAGGGCCCACACTGGTTAAACACAGGACAGCTGATAGAAACGGGACTTCACGAGCGTCGTTGATCCGGGCGCTACGATCCTGGCCGTCGGAGAGCTGCACATGGGAGCTCGGACCCCCCTCCTCCGCTTAAAGGTAGAAAGGCGAGGGGGGTCCGAGCTTCTCTCTACCGCCGTTGATCCGGGCGCGCTAATCTGAACCGTCGGAGAGCTGCGCCCCCGNAAAAGGCAAGGGGGGTCCGACATTCGCTGGGCGCCGTCGATCTGTGCGCGTAAATATGGACCGCCCGGATGTACCTGCTGCTTATCACGGGCGCATTATCGCCTGAAACTTCGGACAAGTGGGTTTTAACCCGTTCTTTTGAGATCTAAACCCCTTAGCAAGAAATATCGCTAACATTTGGCTCCATGGGGGATAGAGCCGTCCCTGTGATGCTCTAAGAACTCTTTTGCAGACTTAGTGCCTTTGCTGTTGGGCTATGGAGTCATTTATTAGTCCAGAAAACGAGAACAAAAAAAACAAAACAATATTTACAAAATTAAACAAAAACGAGCCGACTGCGGCTCACATGAAACATTTTTTTAAGAAATGCCCATTAACTGGGCCATTGAAGACTTCATTGCCTTCCAGATCCTGCAACCTGTAAGTGTTATTGGAAAA
>ML800381.1:227890-238220 GCA_009831015.1 Picea engelmannii
ACTTCGGAGGAAGGGCGACTAGGAAACTGAGAATCTGAAAATGGAGTTCTTACAGAAGGGGAGGGCGTATTACCTTTTTCGTCGATAGAAACTTCTTTTGCTCTCTTTCCCTTTCTGCGCACGGCTTCCAAGTCTGCTTCCGGTGTGGCCAAAGGCAAATGTGGATTCGACCTCGTATGTCTGCCTCTCGAAGCCACCGCTAATAGGACAGGTTCTCCCCAGCGGATACGTCACAGTGGAGTCGCCAGGTGCACAGCAGCAATCTTCAAGTTCTGAAATCTGATGCACCTCCAGAAATCAGTTAGTTGTTTTCGTTCTGCCCAAGGAAAATCTTCAACTTCATCCCCGGCAACGGCGCCATAAATGTTGGCTCTCGGAAGTCACTCCTGGATTGCTAGCAGGAGCAGAGCCCGAAGCCCATCAGAGTTAATGTCACGGTTTGTTTTAGAGGGTGATCAAATGGAAGGAAACTCAAAACAGCCTCGTATCAACTCAGAAACCAGACCAGGCATGCATGAAAGAGTGAGCTCCTGATAAACTCCAAACAGTGATTTGAAGTAAAGGTGAAAAGGTGGAAGATTTACGCAAGAAGAGTGCAATGATCTATTACAGACATCAGGTATGCAACAGATTAAAGAAGAAATGCATAAGAAAGCAAAAACCCTTTACATTCAAAAACAGATAACCAGAGGGCACGACAACGCCACAACAAATACTTTATTGCAACAAGTTGCACTACTGTGAATCCTTGGGCAAAAGATGGAACAAAGATGGAAAAGAAGGAGAACTGTTTGTTATAAACCAAGAAGTCTCAAACACAGAGGCATAACCAGGAAACCAGAGTATTTGCTGAAACTTTACAGTTGGGAGATTCGCTCTACCATCGATAGATACAAAAATGGCCAAAAGGCCTACATATACTCGAAATAACGTAGCGGCGGAACCAAGAAACTGCATTGAAGGCTTTGCGTCTGCATGGCTTCTGACAACACGGAGCTACGATCTTTGAATGGTCGTGCAACTTATGGCAGATGCGATCAGTTTTCTGACAATTTATTCGGCGAATCGACGTGCTTTTAATCTTTTGTGGGACGCCCCATTATGGTGGAGACGATGTCTAACCACCACCAACTGCTTCAATAACTGCTTCTTGGGATTGGAAATGGTCAGGCCAACTCATCATTTCGGGCTCCGGACGACTTCCCGCGCTGCCGCCTGGAGTAACTGGATATCTTGAGAGATGAACACGAGGGCCAGCGCGGAGGTCATGGTGCATGGTAGGTGTGATGTCATCGGGGAACACGCGGGAAGGGTGGCGAGGAGTGGGAATGACGACAGAGAGAGGTGACAGAGGACGGACCATGGCGGAGGGCACTCAAGTAGATGGGGACACGACGAGAGAACGAACTCGCCTCTGGATGAGAAGCGATCATGGAAGGGGAGCGGGACACGCGGCAGGAAAGGAGTGGACGGTGGGAGGAAAGAGAGCCACGGGGACCACTGAGGAGAGGTGAGCGGATGACACACGACGGCAGGGGAAAGGCGGAAGAAAGAGTGAAATGACGGGAGGAGGGCCCACACTGGTTAAACACAGGACAGCTGATAGAAATGGGACTTTACGAGCGTCGTTGATCCGGGCGCTACGATCCTGGCCGTCGGAGAGCTGCACACGGGAGCTCGGACCCCCCCCCTCCGCTTAAAGGTAGAAAGGCGAGGGGGGTCCGAGCTGCTCTCTACCGCCGTTGATCCGGGCGCGCTAATCTGAACCGTCGGAGAGCTNGGGGGGTCCGACATTCGCTGGGCGCCGTCGATCTGTGCGCGTAAATCTGGACTGCCCGGATGTACCTGCTGCTTATCACGGGCGCATTATCGCCTGAAACTTCAGACAAGTGGGTTTTAACCTGTTCTTTTGAGATCTAAACCCCTTAGCAAGAAATATCGCTAACACCTGCACCACTGGATTAACTCTGAAGGATATTGTCGTGATTTATGCATTTCGCACTTTCGCAATTCGAAGATTCTGCGATGACACATCTTGACTCTTCATGTCATGAGCTCCGAAAAGGAGCTTGGCTGCTCTAGCTCCCTCCTCTATGTGACCATAGGTGGTGACCACCGGTTACAGTGACATTTCACCTTTTCGATATTTCAGCATTCGTACGAGACGCGATCCCCAAAATTCTGAGGTGGAGCTTATCTGCACTAGGTCCTTCCTCCATGTGACCATAGGCAGTGACCACTGTCTGTGCTAAAAGGCATTGTGAACTCATGATCTTCATCGACCCTGATCGATGGTCCATGATCTCAATGAATCAGCGGTCCATATCTTTTCATGATCTTGCATCTCGTTGTTCCTTAGATGGAGGTTCTCGTCACTCCAATTTGTGATAGGTGAAGCTCCAAGATGGAGCTTAGATCAACGGTCCAGAATCTTGGTGTGTTGACGTTCCAGATCTTATCGTGAATTCGCATCTCGCGATTCCTGTGATGGAGGTTCTCGTCACTCCAAGTTGTGATAGGTGAAGCTCTGAGATGGAGCTTAGATCAACGGTCCAGAATCCTTGGTAATCTGATGGTCAAGATCTTTTCGTGATCTCGCATATCGTGAGTTTGAACCTCTTTCCTTTGGATTTCCCGATCTGTGAAACTCGAAAATGGAGTCTTTGTGGTGCTCTGATATTTCTCCACACATCCTCTTGATCCAATGGTCCACGACTGTCCTATTTGATGTGGTCTACCATATTCACCTCCTGGATCTAACGGCCCAGATCACACCTTGATCCAACGGCTAGGATCATTTGGCCATTTCGCATTTCTCCATTTTTCCACTTCACGATTTCGCCACTTCGCATTTCGCATTTTGCCTCTTCTTGCTCTTTAATGAGCGTGCAAGTTCCCCCTGATCCAACGATGGTCGGATCTTATGCTCAAATCTAACGCCTAAGATTTGTCCTCCTCTTCTGCACGTTCTTCTTGTCTACAAACAGATCTAATAGTCATTGGGGATTCTGAATAAGATCCAACGTTCACTGTTGCTCCTCCTCTTCCATTATCACTGCATTGTTGATCATGTTGATCTTTGCCATCATTGTTCTTGCCATCAATGACAAGATTACTCCCAACTGTAAACCTTCCAACACTATGTTAGCCTTAAAATTCATGACATGAATTTACACAATTCCATGTTAGATTTAGGAGCATCACATAATCTCATGCCCAAGGTGGTCATGGATGAGTTGGGCCTATACATTACAAGACCATATAAGGATATTTTCTCTTTTGAATCAAGGAAGGTGAAATGCTTAAGTTTGATCAAAGATTTGGTCGTATCATTGTCTCAAATCTCATCGAGAAATATGATCATGGATGTGGTGGTTGTTGACATCCCTCTAAAATTTGGCATGTTGTTATATAGATATTGGGTTGCAAAGATGAAAGGAACTTTGCAAATGGACATGTCATATGCTACTATTCATGTTTTTTGCCAAGAAAGGAGGTTGTACAGATAAGTGTTGCTCAAGTACATGATGAGCAACAAAACTCAACCAAATAATCATCCTATTTACTCTGTTGAAATCAAAGTTGGTTCCTCTATTTTCTATAATAACTTGCGTTTTGAAGAGGGGAAGCCAACAACTGTCATGGCTATCAAAGAAAAAACTGAGCATTGAACAGAGGAAATTATAGACCAGCAAAACAACGCAGAAGATGAAATGTGGAATATGATTTTTGATGGAGCTTCTAGAAGGGAAGGAGATGGAGTTGGTGCGTGGATTAACCCTCCCAAGGTGGGTACAAAACTCTGTTCTTACAAGATCACTTTTGATTGTACCAATAATATGGCCAAATATGAGGCACTAATTTTGGGATTGAAAACTTTAAAATAAGTGGGTGCTATAAGGACAATTGTACATGTGGATTCCAAGTTCGTCATTAACCAGGTAAAGGGTATATATCATTCCAAGAATCATCCTTATGAGAGACTTCCCTGATGTCTTTGCATGGAGTTTTGAATATTTGAAGGTCTATGATACTAAGGTAATTCAGCATGTAATTACCATCAAGGATGATCAGAAACCTTTCAAGCAAAATTTGAAAAGAATCAATTCTCTATTGTTTCCATTGATTGAAAAATAGGTAAGGAAATTGTTTGATTCAAAGATTATTGTGTCCTTAAGATTTTCCAACTAGGTGGCTAACCTAGTTCCTGTCAGGAAGAAAAGTGGTAAGATAAGATTATGTGTATATTTTCATAATCTAAACAGGGTGTCTCTCAAAGACAATTATCCACTTCCTAATATGGATTACATCCTACAGAAGGTGGTGGGATATCAAAATATTTCAATGCTTAACGGTTTTTTTGGATACAACCAGATTATGGTGCATCTGGATGACCAGGAGAAGACATATCTTACAACACCTTGGGGCATTTTCATGTATGAAAAAATGCCTTTTGGCCTTCTGAATGTAGGAGAGACTTTCCAAAGGGCCATGGATATAGATTTTTCTAATGAAAAGGATAATTTTATTGTGATTTACTTGGATGATATCACTGTATTTTTTGTTTTTGATGATCAACATCTCGAACATCTAAGAAAGATTTTCTAGAAATGTAGAAAGTTTGGTATCTCGTTAAATCCAAAAATAAATAAAATTTGGAATGCAAGAATGAAAATTTCTTAGACACATCATTTCAAAAGAAGGCATAAAAATATACCCCAACAAAGTGGAAGCAATTATGAAGATCATCACTCCCAGGAGCAAGAAAGAGGTACGGTCTTTCCTAGGAAAAGTAATTTTTTTCAGGAGGTTCATTCCCAACTTAGCTGAGATCATAAAATATATCACAAATATGCTCAGGAAATACAATGAAATAAAATGGATTCCTAAAGCTAGGAATTATTTTTAAGACATTAAAGTGGCACTGACCAAAGCTCCAGTGTTAGCCAGCCCGAATTTTGCAAAAGATTTTATCTTGTTTTCCTTTGCCTCAGAACACACCATCGTTGGTGTTTTGTTGCAAAAATATGATCATAACTTTGAAAAACCCATAGATTATTATAGCACGACATTGAGAGACTCCCCACTAAGGTATGACATCATGGAAAAACAAGCATATGCCTTGGTGAAGGCCCTTAAATAATTCAGAACTTATATTTTACATTCCCATGTCGTTTCTTACATGCCTAGAAATGTTGTAAAGGATATTTTGACTCAGCCTTATCCTGAAGGAAGAAGGAGAAAATGGATAGCATTAATGTTGGAGTATGACCTTGAAATCAAGCCTACAAAGTTGATTATGGGTCAAGAGCTCGCAAAATTAATGGTGGAATCAAATTGTGATGTTTTGGGAATCAATTTTATTGTTGATTTGTCAAAAAATTCACAAGAAGAAGCAATCCCATAGATATCCCAGAATTTCCTTGATTCTCCTTGGTATGTTGATGTCATTTACGTATTAAGAAACCTACAAGCCCCTACCAGATTGAGCAAAACCAAGGCCAAATTTTTTAAGTTGAAAGCAGCAAAGTTTTTCATTCTAGACAATTTTCTGTATTGGAAAGATCCGGGTGGGATCTTGCTAAATTTTTTGCTGGAAGAAGAAATGAAAAATGATATTAAAGAGTTTCACAAAGGTGACTGTGGGGGGAATCATTATTGGAATACCACTATGCACAAAAATATTGATGGAAGGGTTCTATTGGCCTAGTATTTTTTATGATGTATACAAGGAATTTTCTAGCTACCATGAATTCCAAATAATTGATGAGAAAAGAAAGTTGGAGCCCCTACCTTCAAATCTTATCTTTGTTGAAGCACCATTTATGCAATGGGGCCTCGATTTTATAGGAGAAATTCATCCACCATCCTGAACTCATCATAGGTGGATACTAAAAACCACAGACTATTTCACCAAATGGATTGAAGCGGTCCCCACAAGGAAATCTATTGATAATGTGATCATTAAATTTTTAGAGAGTAATATCTTGTCTAGATTTGGTTGTCCATTCAAGATCATCACTAACAATGCATCAACATTCAAATATAAGAAGATGGAGAAATTTATAGTGACTATAACATGACTCTGGGCCATTCCATAGCTTATTACCCACAGGGTAATGGGTTGGTTGAATCGTCTAACAAAAGATTGACCAGGATTATTAAGAAGCTTATGTAGGAAAACAAGAAAACTTAGCAAAAAAAGCTCATCTATGTGTTATGGGTTGATAGAATCGCCACTAAAAGTTCCATATCCACATCACCTTTTCATATTGTATATGGTACAGAGGCAGTGTTTCCTACCTCGTTAGGATTTCCAGTGAGGAGACTGTTGCAAGAGAAAGAAGTCGAACCAAACAACACTCTAAGGATAATAAACCAATTGGTCCATGCGCAACAAATGAGAGAACAGGTCTTCAATAATCAAAGTTCCACCAAGATAAAATGAAAAGGATTTTCGACAGACACACCAAAGAAGATTATTTCAAGTTGAATGATTTGGTACTAAAGTGGGATGCAAGAAATGAAGATAGAGGGAGGCATGGAAGGTTTGATCATATTTGGATGGGACCATTCAAGATTGTTTCATACCAGGGAACAATTCCTATTTATTGCAAGAGCTTAATGGAGATATTATTGGTGGGGGACCTATGAATGGAAGGTTTCTCAAACATTATCTTGTTTAGAAAAAAAAATTAGTCTCTTGATGTCATTGTAAATATTCATTTTTATTTTCAGATAAATCATTTTGAATCAGTAGTCAGCAGAAAATTGAAGCCCGAAGCGAAGGCCCTAAGTCTATGTTGATTTTATTCATAGTTGTGTCAAGAGAGTCTGGAAACCAATTTGTTTTGTCATTTTAGAGTCTTTGAGTCAAATATATCCCAACGGCTGGGAACTTGGTTTTTTGTTCTTTGCTACCTCACTGGAAGGATAGCATCCCCATTGGAGCCATTTGTGAGCACCGAGATTTTTGCAGTTAGATTTAGTCCTAGATGAGTCATAGTTTGTGCATCAAAACTTGTAAGGTCAGTGACCAAATAAAGAGTGGTTCAAAATAATAAAGTAATGGGTCTAGCCATAATTTTTTTGAAGGGGTGTAATGTTCAACAAGTTTAAATCATAAGGGTCCATTTCCCTAAGTCTCGAGTCATGTTGAACAGGTCGGATTTACATGCCAAAAATCGAGTCAAGTGGTTGGGATAAAGGTCACTTTGAAATATATCATGAGCATCATTTCATAATCATGAAGTCAGAAAAGTAAACAATCATGGCTCCCTTATCATTTGTACTTTGTACACTTCAAACGTGTACATGTTGCATGCGTTTGCTGCGCAAATCTTCAACCTGCTTTCCAAATTCTCGTCGCCATGGATTTACTGTCCTTTTCCATTATGTCATTATGTATTCATTCAAGCATAAATATTGGTCACTCGTCATGCTTCTCTATCACTTTCATAATTTTTGAATTGTCAATAGTTTTTTCTGCAAGCTCTAGAGCCCTTCACCGTTTAAAATATGTTTTCCATTGGTCGTATTGTAAGTCTATTGATTTGATTTTGTTGTGTCTCCTCCATTTTTTTCATTCATTTCTCAAAGGTCTTTATGTATATCGTTTCATATTAAGTTGTTTGGAACGAGTGGTTTCTTTTCACAGTCAACCTTCTTCCTTCTGAATTACTTATTGTTGCACTAAGTCTCCAACGCATCAAGTCTCCATTTTCTCTTTACTACCGCACCCAATTCCCTACTGCACTGAATTTTCTCATCCTGCTTTAACTTTATGCCAAGTTTTCCCCACTGCACTAGAATTTTCCGTCCCAGTTCCTTACCATGTCAAGTCTCTCATTGTTGCTTGCTACTGCGTCGAGTTTTCCCCACTGTGCCAAAAAATTTCGTCATGCTTTATTGTCGTGCCAGGAATTTATGTGGTTGATTTTGTTTTTCAAGAAAAGAAGGTTTCACAATTCATTATCGCACGCATGAGATAAATATATACTAGCATCATGGAAGATTCCCAAAGCATAATAAAGAAGGCGAGAAGTGACAGGGATGTGAGATTTGAACCTCAGGATCTGGAGCTGATAAATGAAGACCCGACGATCAGGGAATATTTCAAACAAGCCAGATGTATTATCTTCTGCGAAAGGATCAAAGGATATAATGCGAATTTGGTTGAGCAGCTCGCCCTCAATTTTTGGGGTCAACGCGACAATTGCAGAAATCACTTTCTGAGTAATGAAGGAAACGTTTTCAATTGTGATGGAGATCCATCCACACGGAGAAAAATGGTTTAAAGAACGCCTTTAGAAATTTCATATTATTAGGACTTCATCAAGCCCAGATGTCTAAATCGTAAAATTAGAGCCGACATTCCAAGCCAGTATCTCTTGGATCCTTTTGAGAAACTTCTAAAGATAATCAGAAGATATTTCACCTGTGAAGGAAGGTTTGACAAGGTGTACCCATATCACATCAGGTTAATGATGCACTTCACAAGGAAATATCCCTTTAATATACCTTTCTTATTGTGTCAGAGTTTGGAAAAGATGGTAGACAACGTCCAGGCCAAGGTTGGTCAGCTAGGGAAAAATCTGTTCCATTGTTCATTAATTAAAATGTTAGTGGTCGAAGAATTGAGACATTTGAACAAGGAATGGGATTATTTTCTAATTCTGGCTAACATCCACAGAGACCCCAAAGGAGACATTCCTCTATATACAGAGGAATCAACACTTCATAGTGCATAGGTGAGAAAGGAAGGTGTTACGGAAAAAAGAAAAGGAAAATAAATAGAAGACTCGTTGTCTCGTCAGTCAACATCCCGGAAGAAGGGAAAGTCAAGGTTGACTAATAAAACTAAGGAGATACAAGCTCCCAATAAATCGTGCACCAAGTCTGCTTCCAATAGATTTCCCATGTGCATCGTTCAGCTAGATCATGTTGAAGGTGCAAGCAAGGGAATTGATGATGGGAAGGAAAAGTCGGGTGATGAAAATATAAATTTTCAGGAGTTGTCGTAGCAACTGAAGCAAGCACAAAATTATATTTCCTAGATTTATCAAGAAAGAAGAGAGTTGAGAAAACAACTGGCAGAAAGGACCATTTAAACACCATCTTCGCAGAGTCAAGCATGTCAATTACCCCCTGCCTCGCCCACATTGAGAGGAGGGAATGTAAATTGGCTAAAAAAACACCCCAGAGAGGCACAAGATGTAATTATTGAGCTTTGGGAGGAGAAGAGGATGTCAGAGAAAAAATTAACAAAGCATTTCAAAGAGTGTAGACCAGCCATTGACAGCGCATGTTCATCTCTCTCCAATGCTCAATCAAAACTAAAAAGAAACATGTTTTTGTTGAGACAAATGAAGAGTTTGAACAAATGGAATTGGTCCTTAAGAAAAACAATCATAGATTTAAGGTTGCAGACGATGTTGGAGGAATGAATAAGACAAACCCATTTTTGTCTTTTTGGGTCGTGGCATGGAATCTTTCTCTGTACATATCCTGTTTTCTTACATTAACAAGAAATCTGACACAGCACCTACACAATGAATATTCGTTGCGTAGATGTTGTAAACTTACCTACTGAGAAGGGAAGGTATAAATGAAACACATGCCATTTTTGAAAGAGATGCATGGCCCCTGACCGTTGCTTCCAACTAGAGTTGCATGAGAAACAAAAAACGGACATCTGCTACACCAACTCGCCACATGCATGTTACAGCTAGCGATCGTGCAACAACAACCATAGTCCTTTATACAAAGGTGACAAAGTTTCCAACAGTACGCATGATTACTCAGGCACCCCTTGGGAGGAAGCATTGATTGTTCACAACTAGATGGTAGAATATTACTCATGACCAAATGATTGAAACGAATATGTTGGTCATGTTATGATTAGGCACAATCGATTTTCTATTTTTAGTAAATTTTGTTGAAAAGGTTGTCCAGGGGGGAAGTAACTGAATCCTGGATTCGAGGGGAAAGTAGTTTGAAGCATAGCAGCCCAAGAGGGTGTTATTTTTCTATATATTGTATCTTTTTTATGTAAGTCAGGTTGGAAAATTAGTGTAGATAGAGGACTCTCGAATGTAATTTTTTGAATCTGATGGAAATATAATGCAGAAGTCCTGAAGCTTTGATGAAAAGATTCTAATGGTGGTGGTTTGATGTATTGTGATCTTATATTCGTACATACTTCATGTTTCCTGCAAATTCATGTATGTTTCATTTGTTTAAATTGAAAATATTTAAAGGGTTTAAAATTCACCTTGTGGTGCTTTAGACTCAACCATTTAAACTCTGTGTTTTCTTCTAAGATAAGTCA
>ML800381.1:240288-263995 GCA_009831015.1 Picea engelmannii
CTTCCAATAGACACAATAATTATTGAATGTTTAAGTTAATAACATGACAAATTCAATTTATTATGGTGGGAAATTTTCCCTAAATTTGACAGAATTTTGTTGGAATCTATACTTCCATATTATTGGTAGCAACTTTGATTTTAGATATTTGCATCCATTTTAAGAAGAAAAAATAAGTTGATCATGGTGAAACTTTACCTATATGTAAAAATTAACTAACCATAAAAATAAAGTTTGTCCACTTATTAACTCACTCCATTTCTACTTACTTTTTTGATGGCATGCCTAAAATTTCAATCACAAATTTCCAAAGTGTTGGTCCATGATTTTTTGTTTGTGTGACTTTTATTCTCTAGTCTATGAATATTGATGGTCGAATGACCATAGCTATATACTTGGATTCAAGTCTATATTTGATTCTAGGTCAATTCCATCATTCATGCCTTGAATTTTGATCATCATATTTCTACAAATTTTAATAGATAGGGAAATCTATTGGATAGATGCTTTAAAAGAAAAAAAAAATTGGAAAGGTGAAGGCATAAGAATGACAATTGAATGGTTGGTTTATTTATTCATAGTGGTACATAAAACCAAGTTCTATTTTATTATCAAAGACATCAAATGATTAAATAATAGTTGTTAATATGGAATGAGAAACATTGACAAATGTAATTGGTGTTGTTTGACATTGAGGAAAGGTAACTGTGTTGAGTAAAGTACTCTTGAACTTTTGAATTTACCTTAGTTTATTGCAATGAGCTTTTGGAATCATAAATCTTGAGGCTCTCATGTTAGAGATTGTCGATATTTAGTTTATTAGTTTTCATTGTCCTAATGGATAACATAATTTTTAGCATTATCATCATAATCATCATTCATTAACATCAAATAAAAAAATAGTGCAATTTATAAAGCATGTGCCATTAAATATGTGTTTGTGTGTGTGTGTATTTAAAATCATCTCAATTGTACATTTTTTACAAAATGGTACATCGTGCCCAATATAGTAGCAAGTGCCCAAACATGGAAAAATGACATATGATGCCCTAGATACACAATGGCACACATTGGTCATTCATTGACCACTACCACCCTTGCAACTATCAGGTGCATCCTAGAATTGAATATTTTCTCTCTTACTTGAAGCAAGACCTTGAGTCATTTTCTGCTTGGGTGTCGTTTGTATCTCTGGAGATTGGACAAAGAAACAACATTCTTATAAAAAAAAATCCATAATGAATTAATAGACTTACAAAATGATACTTGATAATTCAAGATAAGAAAACTCACCGTAGATGGTACTGAAAATCATGAGGGTTTTCCCCTTCTTCATGACCCTAATATATAAAAAAAATGCCACCCTACAACAGTTACAATGATCAAAGCATGAAATTTAAACAAAAATGCAAAAATCAATTCCATTCATGATATGTAAAAATTCATCAACAAATGATCTCACTGTAAATAACTTAGGAAATGGTGGAGTCTCGCTACTAGGTGGAGCACTCAATTGTACAAGATATTATGAGGAAACATTTATTGTGGCATGGACTATTTTATCTACATCAAATGATGGATGGGGGATGCGTGAGAGTGTAGTGGTGCAACCTAAGTGGATGAAATTGTCTGATATGAAATAGAGATGACTGGTGGGTGGCGTAAGGGTGAAAACACTATGGATGGATGGGATGGAAAAGGTCGGGGGGTAGGGTAGCATACAAGTGAAACTAGTGTGGATGGATGCAATGAAAAAAGGTGGTGGGAGTGGGTGGCGATAAACCCCCATGGGTTGTATGAGTGATGGTAAAACCTTTGGGGTGGAAAGTGGTATCCCAAGAGCTTGGGAAGGGTGGCCAAGGATTGGACTTGCCTCGTATCCAGGGAAAAAGTATGGGGGGGGATGTCAATAGAGATGGTGAATGGAATGGTGGTGGTACTAGTGACCTAACAGTGAATGAATAAACCTGCATACATATTTATAATATTTTTATGATTACAAAAAAATAAAATTCAACCCAAACAATATAAAAAATTTCTCATTTAAACAATATTTAACTCGACATATGATACTTGTGAAAGCACTACTACACATTGGAAAAACTGCAATGATCTAATTGGGACGTTATGGACAACATTGGCCATACTGTCGAAAAATAGAGGAAATTTTGATTTGTTTTCTCTATACTGCCCGATATCGTCGCACTTGCGACGTACTTTTAAAATCATCACAAGAGAGATGACGTTCAGGATATTTCACTCTTGCGATGACATCAAATTTTTGTCATACTTGCGACAGTGTGGACATTAGGTTGTCCCCCCCAAACGATCACCCACTATTTGACAAAGCCAACATTGACTTGGTCAATAGTCGTCAGAATTATGAAATTTTGTCTGTCACACTTGTGACAGTGTGGACACTAGGTTTTCCTCCCCCTAACGTCCACCCACTATTTGAAAAATCCAACATTGACTTGGTCAACTATCGTTGAAATTTCGATGTTATAAAATCTATAAATATGTTGCATTTTACAAATGTTGCGACAAGTTTTCTATAATGACAATGGTTCAAAAAGGGTATAAGGTCTTCTTGGCGAACAAAAAACATGTTTTTTTTTTCATATGTTATAATAGAAAAATATAATATATATTCTATTATACACCACTCAATTTTATAAGATAATTATTAGTATATGTTAGTGGGGAAGAATGTCAGAAAAAATTAGAGGTGGGAAAAAAATTAAAGAGGATGAAAAGGGTGATGGTAAATGTTATTGCCCTTGCAAAAATTGTTGTACTAGACATCCCGAAAGATTTTTAATAGAAACAACTAAAAAACATTGTAGAAAATATGGGCACATGGATAGGGGATCAAATGAATATAATCCCATGGTAATTAACTATATATATATATATATATATATATATATATATATATATATATATATATATATATATTCATTATCTGTTTTAATACTGATTGTATTCTCAAAATTTTATATTGTTTTATACATGCACTAATTTTTCATGATTGTTTGTAATTATAAAGTTATATTTGCCCCCTAACTTTATGCAGAAAGCACCAAGTAGTAGCATAAATGATGTTGTACAAGATGAGGAACATGAAGCAGATAATGAAGATCAAGTTAATGATCCCATGGAAGTAGATGACAATAATAACATAGTTCAAGATGATGGGACAAATAAAATGATCTAAGACTTATTCGGTCATCCATATGAGGATCATGGGGACAGTAGTGATGGTATTTATGATGAACCTCTTCTTGAAAAGACAAATAAACGAATTTATAAAGGGTCAAGAGCAAATCTTCTCTCCACTACATTGTTATTGGTGAACTAAAGGTTACAAATAATTTGTCGAACACTTGTATGACACAAATCCTAAGGTATGTAATATGTTTCATCACATATACATAAAGGTTGAATTTTTCCCCCCTTTTTTAGTGTTAATTAATGTGTAAAATAAAAATGCAATATTTATAATTACTATTCTTTACATTAACTAGTTGTTTTTTATGTTTTAGATTGTTAAGTGAATTTCGGTTACCCTCGTCAAATATTTTACCTTGCACATATCTATATTTACATGCCATTATGAAAGACATCAGAATGGAGTATCAAAGTATAGATACATGTCCTGATCATCATATTATATATTATGGACAACATACATGGAAAAAAAAATCTCGGTATTTGGTATCAGTAGATATCGAACCGATAAAGTAAAAAAATGGTGCCTTGAAAGGTTCTCCGACATATTCCCATAATTCTAAGTTTGCAACGACTGTTCAGGTGAAAAAGCATAGCACAGTTTATGGATTACCATGCATGAAAGAGAATTGAAGATGGAATTCTTCGAATGCCTGCAGATGGTTATGCATTTAAGGAAATTGTTGCAAAATGGCCAAAATTTATAGATGAACCTCGTAATGTTAGGCTTTCATTGGCAATTGACGGTGTTAATCCATTTGGAGAGATTCAGTTTGTTTACTCATTGTGGCCTATTTTTGTTATCAACAATAACATTCCTCATTGGATGTCAATAAAGAGGGATCACATAATGTTGACAATGATTGTTCCAGGTATTTGTTTACATTAATTTTTTTATTGTAAATTTTTCATTTTTCTCTTTTTTTGCATAATATATTTTATTTATTTATTTACGTATATATACATACCATGGTAGTAATTTCGTGTAATTTCAAACAATTAGTTAAGTACCAAGTGAAAGATATGAATGTGTATATTGAGTCTCTTATCGACGAGCTACTAAAGTTATGGGAGGGAATCACTATGTATGACATCTGTAAACCAATTGGGTAGAAGATATTTCAATGTCATGGAACACTTTTATGGGCAATTCATGATGCCCTAGGACTAACACATTTTTGTGGTATGCAACATTCCATATTGCACGCTTGAATAGTATATAATTAATTGAATATATCATGCATGTTTTTTAAATAATCCTTTCATATATTAATAATTCACATTAATCCATCTGTTGCAGGTCTTCAAACAAAGGGTAAATTTGCATGTCCAGTTTGTGGTCCTAATATGAAATCTCGTCGGTCAAAAAATTTAGGAAATGAGGTGTTTGATGAGTATAGACACTTCTCTCTAAGAACCATAAGTATCATACTACTGAAAAAGATATTTTCAATGGGAAACAAGGGAAACAAGAGGCTGGATTAAAACCACAAAGAATGACACCTCACCTATGGAAGTTGGAATATGACAGAATTAATCCTCAAGGTACGCATTTTGTTTATATATCGTAAATGGAATCATGTTTTGAAATTTTATTTTAATTATTCAATTTATTTTACCGCATTTGATAAATATTGTTCTAATTTTTTTTATGCTTCATCAATGTCGTCATCGTGAAGGTAGTAATAATGGGCTTCCACGAGGAATGAAATGTTATCCCACTCAATTCATGAGGTTTCCTTACTATGAGGAGCTAAACATAGTTCATTTGTTTGATACAATGCCTATCGGGAAGAATGTGACAGAAACATTATGGTGAATCATAGATGGGAGGAGGGATAAAGAAAAAATTGTCAAAAATTGTAATGAAATTCAAGAAGCCAATCATGCAATGCAAAGTGTGATCTGATAAAATAGAGATGGAGACCAAATTAACCTTCCATGGTTATTAACAAAGCATCAAAGCAATGGTGTAAAAGAGGCCATTCAAAGAATTAAATTTCCCATAGGTTTTTGTTCAAACATAAAGAATATCTTAATGAAGAAAGGTGAATTTGGTGGGGTAAAAACACATGATTGGCATACCTTCATTAAGATAATTAATAATTTTAGTATTCATATTTATATATTGGTCGTATACATTTTTTGAGATTTTTTGTTCTAGTTTTGAAACAAGTAATGATTCATTTTTATTTTTACAGTATGTTCTACCTCTATCTCTCCCAAACAACTTTGACAAAAATGTCAAACAAGTTATATATGATCTTGGAAAATACATGAGGTAAGTAGTTGCAATATATATGCAAAAACAAATTTCAATTTTTTGGTGTACTTAATGTTGTGTTTTACTTGCAATGTAATATGTATTATGTTTTGTTGAAACATGTTATTTTCTTGCATCATGATCTGTAGATGGTTGTCATTGAAAGAAATCCATGAAGATGATATAAATTATTGGAAGAGAGAAATTCCTCGGTTAATGTGTGAAATGAAGAAGTATCTACCTCCAACATTTTTCAATGCACAAGAACACTACCTCATACACCAAGTTGAGGATATTGAAATGTGTGGACCTGTACACACAAGGTCAATGTGGATGGTGGAGAGGCACTTGAAATCATTGAAGGATTTGGTTAGACAAAGAGCACGTCATGAGGGTTCTATGGTGGATGGATATATGATATATGAATCCATGGTGTATATTAGTCAGTATATTCCTAAATTAGCAGCGCAAGCTATGCATACAGTGAATTTCATTTGGGATGTGAACTCCATAAAAAAAATTGAAGGGGAGAAGTTGTTGGGGAAAGGTGCAATGAAGAAAGTGATAGGTAATATTTAAATTGTGGATATTTGTAATAAATATATTTTTTTGTTTTTTTGTGTATATGATCATACTCATTTAATATTTATTCTTTCATCATTTATTAATATTTACCATGGTTATAACTAATATTTAATATTGGTGAATTTTGATTTTTTAATCAATCAGTTTCTCAAGATTGGGATGCACTACATTTATACATTGCAAACAATCTTGACTGGATGAAAGTATGGATTGATAGATGTAAACAACGTCATGGTGGTAGGTTATCATGGAAAGAACTATTTGAATTGGTTAGAGAAGTTCATCGTAATGGATATTATGATGTTACGCAGAGGGAAATAGATTTAGCATATTGTTTGAAAGATGGAAAGGCAAGCAAATTCACCCATTTTATTCAGTTATTTTATATTATATTAATGTGACTATAGGTGTGTGTTTTTCATATTATACATTCCAAGTTATATAAATTTGTTTATTATTAATTGACAATGCATCTTTTACATGTCTGGCATATTGCAGTTGAAACACCACAAGGTTATGTGGTGCAATGGTCGTAAATTTCGCATCAAACAGTTGGACGAAACTAGGAAAACTTCTAAAAGTTGGATAACTACAGTATTCCAAGTCACTGATGTTTCCTCTAGGAGTTCCAAACATCCTCGAGAATCTAAAAATAGATGTTATGGGTTTTTAAATGATATAATTGAGTGTGACTTTAATTCATTCAAATTAGTTTTGTTCGATGTCAAATGGTGTAGGTTACGAATGCATGAACATGATGAGGAAAGAACTGTTATTCAACATGCCAATGGATTTCTAATGATTAAAACAATGGTTTTTGAAAAAGCAAATGACCGCTATGTTTTTCCAAGTCAATGTAAACAAGTCTTTTACTCACAGGTTCCAGGTAAGAGGGATTGGTCATTTATTGTTAGATATGATCCAAGAGGAAGGGAAGTAAAGTATATTGTATATGAAGAAGATTATGTAGATCTAGAGAAAGAATAATATGGGTCGATATATGAATAAGACGAAGGATATGAACCAGGCGTATGAGACAATGTGGCAGTTCTTGATGATGATATCGATGAAGATATGCTCGAAAATGACATTGATGATGATGATGATATCATAAATCCTTTAAACATTGTTTTTGAACTAGATTTTGATACAGATGTCGAGTTGGAATATCAAGAAGAAGATACAGAAGAAGGATGATACAAATGTTGTGTTGGTCGATGAGGTACGTAACTAGATATTTTAATTTGTATGAATTATTCTCTTTAAATAATTTTTTATGTGGGTTGATTACATGTTTTTAAGTTTTATTTAATTTTTGTTTTGGTAGTTTCTATACATGATTAGTATGTTTCTTTTTTTTTCTATTTTATAGATTGGGTTATGGGGAATTGAGAGTGATGTGAGGGGCGGGGGGGGAGGGCCATATGATCTTCCACTTCCACGTGGTTGTCCTTGTTTAGTATAGAACAAATTATTCTCGAAACCAAGAGAAGTTCATTCATTCATATTTATACTCAAAGATCACTCAAAGACCCACTCTATATATCGACCCATGAGATTTCATATTTAAATAATGATTTTGTACTAATATTCTTTATGGAGAAAAAGAGTACTTAGATGAGAAAGAAAAACAAAGACATAAAATAACCTGAATATTGTGCAATTAATCAAGTACTTATTTATCAACATTATTGCACCATGCCCTTGCATTACTAGTAGATGCGGGGACATGCATCTCGGTCGTATTTTAAAGGAAAAAGATAAAATACATTATACTAGGGTCGAATCAGTGCATGATGGGAAACAATAACCTATGAATGGGGCCAACGTTGAAATTCTTTCAAAATGTTTGTGTATTCACTGAAAATTGACATGGATAGACTGTTTGCATGCCTTGACAATATGGAAGGGTTTCCAGACTAAAATATTACTCACACACCCACTATATATATCAACCCATCTCGTCCTCATTTCATTCTAATTTTCTCGGTCAAATTTTAAAGGAAACGACTATTAAAAGAGATTGTACTAGGGCTAGAGTACATGATGGACAACAATGACTTGGGAATGGGGCCAACATTGAAATTTTTTCAAAATATTTTTGTATGCACCAAAATTTGACATGGATAGACTGTTCACAGTCCTTGATGATATGGGAGGTTTTGCAGACTCAAATATCACTCACACACCCACTCTTTATATTCATCATCTGTGTTGTTCAAAACCAACATCATGCCAATTAGGCCCATGATTTTGGTCGTGGGGAGAAGAAGGTGATAGATGAGATTTCATATTTAAATAATGATTTAGTACTAATATTCTTTATGGAGCAAAAGAGTACTTAGATGAGAGAAAAAAACAAAGACATGAAATAACTTGAAGCTTGTGCGATTAATCAAGTACTTATTTATCAACGTTATTGCACCATGCCCTTCCAGTACTAATAGATGCAGGGGTGTGCATCTCGGTCGTATTTTAAAGGAAACAACTAAAATACATTGTGGTAGGGCTAGATCATTACATGATGGGAAATAGTAACCTATGGTACCAACGTTGAAATTATTTCAAAATGTTTATGTATGCACTAAAATTTGACATGGATAGACTGTTTGAATGCCTTAACGATATGGAATGGTTTCCAGACTCAAATATTACTCACACACCCACTCTATATATTGACCCATATCATCCCCATTTCGTTTTAATTTTCTTGGTTGGATTTTAGAGGAAACAACTATTAAAATACATTGTACTAGGGCTAGAGTACATGATGGGAAATAGTGATCTGTGAAATGGGGCCAACGTTGAAATTTTTCAAAATGTTTTTGTATGCACCAAAATTTGACATGTATAGATTGTTCACATGCCTTAATGATATGGGAGGTCTTCCAAACTCAAATATTGCTCACGCACCCAATGTTTATATTCATGGTCTGTGTCGTTCAAAACCAACATCATCCCAATTAGGCCAATGATTTTGGTCATGGCGAGAAGAAGGCCATAAATGAGATTTCATAATAATATTATTTATGGAGAAAAATAGTACTTATATGAGAGAAAAAAACAAATATACAAAGTAACTTGAAGCTTGTTCGATTAATCAAGTAATTATTTATCAATGTTATTGCGCCATTCCCTTGCAGTACTAGTAGATGCAGAGATGTGCATCTCAATCGTATTTCAAAGGAAACAAATAAAATAAATTGTACTAGGGCTAGATCAATACATGATGGGAAACATTAACCTGTGAATGGGGCCAATGTTGAAATTATTTCAAAATGTTTTTGTATGCACTGAAATTTGACATGGATAGAATGTTTGCATGCCTTGACAATATGGAATGGTTTTCAAACTCAAATATTACTCACACACCCACTTTGTATATTGACCCATATCTTCCTCGTTTCATTTTAATTTTCTCGATTGAATTTTAAAGGAAACAAATATTAAAATACATTTTACTAGGGTTAGAGTACATGATGGGCAACAGTGACTTGTGAATGGGGCCAACATTGAATGTTTTTCAAAATGTTTCTGTATGCACCGAAATTTGACATGGATATATCGTTCACATGCCTTGGCGATATGGGTGGGTTTCCAAACTCAAATATCACTCACACACACACTCTTTATATTCATCGTTTGTATCGTTCAAAACCAACATCATGCCAATTAGGCCCATGATTTTGGTCATGGCGAGAAGAAGGTGATAGATTGGATTTCATACTAATATTATTTATGGATTAAAAGAGTACTTAGATGAGATCTGACAATCACAATCATCCAACAGTCCTCAATCCCACGGTCACTCATATGACCGGCGTCTGTTCCATGAGATGATCAATACCGTCATTTTTCTTGATCAGATGACTATTAAGGCTTCTCACCTTTTCCTATGCATTGGTCGACTTCTCAATATTTCCATCGATCTCGACGACACTTCTGCAATGTGCTCTTCCTTATGAGATTTGATCTTCACATACCATTTTCTCCTCCTTCTGATATTTCTCTTTTGATCTATGCATATTGTTTGACATTTTCTACTAACTGATATACTATTGACATCAATGACAATTTCATCTATGATAAATCACAATGATAATTCATCATAACAACAAATCATCACATCATAATGACATCAATGACAACATATCATTGACAATATGTCCAACAATATCCCCCTTTGTCATTGAGGGAAACACACAAAATTCATAGACAAACTGTCCTTGTGATGATTCTTTCCTCCTATGAAGTTACTATCCGCTTTGGACATCAATGGAAAAGGGTTTCTCCCCTTATAATCAACATCTGTTTTCTGCATGTTGTTGACCAGAATATGAACTTGGGTAACTCCCCCCTGGAATCATGTTATGTCTGTCATAATTGAATGACTCCCCCTGTCAATATGCTCTCTCTTTCCTTCTGATTACTCTCCCCCCTTTGTTTCTAAAAGAGTAGCTCTTCCTGACAAGGTATCTTCCCATGTTAATTTACTAACTTCTTATCTCAGTTTATTGGGATTTTTGTGTTTAAATAAGTAATCTTCTTGATACAAATTTGTGTAGTGATCAAGTCTTTTCAAAACTTAATCTAATTACTTTCTTATTTAATAACCAAAATACTCCTCTTGAGTTTTTACTGACTTTCCTTTGTCAAATAGAACAAGAGTATCAATCTTACTGATATTTTTTATTACTTTTTATTCTTCTTTGATATTTCACACGAATATCAATTGAGGAATTATACCAATTGATTTAAATACCAATTTTGTTATCACGGGAATCTATCTTTGTTGAATGATTCTCCTTGAACTTCTCTGCTACTTTTTTTTTTATTTTTGTTAACAACTTATGACATCATCAGAATTTGATATTGTTCCATATAATTCTATAGGTACTTCCTCTTCTTGAGATTGATTTATTTCATATTGAAATTTGCATTCTTCATTAGGAATTTTACCCATCATGATCTTATTATTAGTTTCTTCATTTTTAGGTGTAATAACATTTTTCTTACTTTCTCCTTCAGATTTTGTTCTCCATATATTTTTGTGAGATATTCTACTTTTTGGATCTTCTCTTTCTAATTGTGTTTTTGGAGATTTGTCATCTCCTTTCTTGTTCCAAATTTTATTAGGTTTTTTTACTGACTTGAGTGACTTATTCAAATATTGACTTTTTGTATTCTTGCGGTTTTGGGATTTGTGCCCAAACCTATCACAGTTGTAACATCTCATTGTATGACAAACATTTGTTGTGTGCCCAAAAAAATTACATCTCCAACATCTAATTGAGTTTTTGGATTTTCTTGTATATCCTTTCTCTAGTTTCTTACAGTCCATTGCTTTATGGCCAAAGCTATGACAAGAAAAACAATAGCCATTGAAGGTATTTCAATTCTTGATTTTATTTTGACTTGTAGGATATGTCATTTGATTTATTCTTCCTTTTTACTTCTAAAGTTGTTCTCTTTAACAAAGTTCATGAATTGTAATTGCTCTGTACTTGCACCTTTCCTTTTAAGAAGGATGATCCTTTCTCATTTTTTTAAATGGTGATCCATTTGTTATTGTCATCTTTCTTATTGTGTCCAAGACCAGTTTTGTCATCAGATGATCTTTGGCTTTTCCAAATCTTATCTAGGATAGTTGATCTATTCTGGAAATTGACAATCTTATTTGTCTTTTCATTCATCTTTTTGAGATTGACTATTTCTAACTTCATTATGTGACATAATTCTTCCTTTTTAGTCAACTGAATTTTCAGGGCTTCTTCCACCTTTTTAGCATGTTCAATTTGAGTCTTTAGATTGATGAAGATTTCTTATGTCTCATAAAAGACTTCTTTGCATTTAATAGTTTTGGCATATGTCTTCAATTCTTCCATATATTTTTCTATATCAAAAACTTTAGTTTTTAATATTTTGATTTCTTCCTCATATTCTCTCTGAATCCTTTTGAGTTTGATGGATTCCAATTCAAACATTTTGTATTATTCTTCCTTTTTAGTTATTTGGATCTTTTGGGATTCTTCCTTTTGTTTAGATTCTTCAATTTTAGTCATCAGATCTGCCTTAGTACTTTCATTAACCTTTTTGAAATTGATGATTTCCAATTCCAACATGTGGTAATAATTTTCTTTCCTTGTTAACTGGATTTTTAGGTTTTATTTACTTTCTTTAATTTCCTCAAGTTGAGTGTTTGACTTCTCAACCTCCTTTCTAATACTCACAAATTTTACTTCCAGCTTATGACATGATTCTTCTTTTTCCTGACTGATTTCATTCTTCAATTTCTCAATCTCCTCTTCTTTTTCTTCGAACTGAATATTTTGATCAGATATGATTTTTTCATTGTCTTTGAGCATTTCCTTTATTTCCATGATATGTTTTTGACTCTTTTCAAGAAATTCTTTAGTGTAGTCATGAAGAAAACTATAGTCTGAATCATTATGATCAAAGTGGTATACATAGAGACTCCAATCAACTTTTTGTTTGGCCTTTGATAGTTCTTCTTCTACTTCATCCATGGGATAAATGTTAACATAACATTCTTCTGATTCTTTTAGAACTTATTTTCTTTTATTTTTATCTGTCTTTACTTCATCCATCTCTTCTATTAGATTAGTAAGTTTGGTTTTCAAACTTTTGATCTCTTCTTCTTTGTCTTCTAGCTAAACTCTTTGTTCAAACTTTTCATGGTTAGAATGATCTAACTGTTGAAGTAGCAACATATATTTATGTTGGAGTTTCTTCAACTCTTCTAGAGTGCACAGGGATGTGGACTCAAGATGATCAAGAACATCCTTAGTAACTTCAATATATATATCATTTCCCAGTTCCATACTAATCACTTCAAATGTATTTATAACATTAGTCTTAAAATATAATAGTTTTTCTTTAGTGAATATTGAGGTATTCCTCAATTCCTTGATGAGGTTTTCTTTTTCATTGTTTACTGAGATCGAATCCTGCATTTCATTAAGATTAGAAATCTTTTTCTCTGAATTATGTTCTTCAATATGATTGAAATTTTATTTTTCTTTATCTTTTTCATTATCTTGATAAGAACTCTCTTCTTCTGAGTTTTGTTCTTTATTCTGATAAGAATCCTCTTCATTAGAGTCGTGTTCTTTATTCTGACAGGAATCATCTTCATTAGATTTGTGTTCCTCGCTTTGATTGGATTTCTCTTCTTCTTGTGTTTCATTATGATAACTATTTTCTATTTGAATCCATAATTCTTTGGAAGATTTGTAGTGCTTCATCATTTCTTTGACTTGGTCTGAAAATTCATCCTGAATTTCTTTTAAGGCTACTGAATTGTTTCTCTTTGCTTCCTTTGCAGTTTTGTATTTTCTCTTTGAAGTAGTTAAGTTCCAAGGCTTACTTACTATTGAATCCCAAACTCCAGATCCTATTGACTTCAGATATCTTTTCATATTTTCCCTCCATGATAAATAATTTGTTCCATCAAATAAGTGAGATTCATTTGTGGAGATAACAATATGTCCACCCATTTCTTCTGAATCTACCTTCAATGTTTAAATTGTGCTGAAGGAACCCACTCTGATATCAATTGTTGAAATGGGTACTTGACACTAAGAGGGGGGGTGAATTAGTGTCACATAACTTAGGACAATTTTCCACTTTTCAAAAATTAACTGAACAACAAATATTTATTTCATTTTCTCAAACAATATATATATATATATATATATATATAAGAATAAATACTTTATTTATTTAAATAACTTGAATGAATACATAAGATCAATATTTGAATATCATCTTCATACAACTATGAGAGACCTAGCTCTTTGTTACAAGACCCATCTTGTAAACAGGCACCAACTTGATAGAATGAACTTTCATTCAATCCATTATATATAAATATATATACTTCAACAAATTCAAATACACTCTTCTCGCCATTCCTTTTGGTTTATATAGTTTTCCAACTGGTGTGAATTTGAATCATTGTGTCTTTTGATATTTGAACCATTGCACCTTTTCATTTAAAATGATAATATTTAAACTTTAATTAATATCATTTTCCTTTTTATTCTGTATTCATGTTTTCATGATTTAACTCTCTTTTAATCATGACTGTGTATCGGTTCGTTTGTCCTCATCAGTTTATCACAGACATGGATCGACTCATTAGATCGTACTCATGATTCTGTTGCATTCTCGGTTCACCAACAGATCATATTCGATCTCTTATCGATTCTTTGTAATGTTCTGGTGTTAAATCTTTGTCAAATTAATTCTGGATGAGGCACTTCCTTCAACCATGTTCATATGATCATAGGCGTAGAAACACAGGCTTATTAATTTAAGTGATGCATTATCTTTTTCCCGTATATCTCGTATTCCATATGACCAATGACGGTGACCAGACACTATGACAAACATGAACTTGAGCGCTTATCAAAATCAATGGTCATGATTTAATATCCTAATGAGATGGACAGCTGATGGAACTTCGCCCTTCAGAACTTTAGGTTTTCAACTTTTCAAACCTTCGAATCAGATCAGATGGTTTATTTTCTGAAAACAAATCAATGGTCATATTTGATCCTTACACTCATCCTTTCATTGCTTAATCCGACGGTCGGGACTTAATCAAGTGTTGAGATGGATAGCTACCATTAACTCTGGGACTTAGGTTGTTTCAACTTATGTTATCCATCCATTTTAGTAGATCGACAGATGAGAATGTTCCCGAAGTGTTTCTTTAGATCAGACGAACAATGTCTACTTCGAGATTTCATCCTTCAGGACTTCAAAGCTTTTGTCATTTTCTAGTGGTGAAACTCCCGAAGTAATTCTAGAGTGATGTAATTTATTGACATCATGTGTTGACATGGAATGAGTCAATTTCCTCTTGACACATGCCATCATCTAATTATTCCATGTGTACTTGTTGACGTGGTCTACTGACGTGATCTGCCATATGTCTTTGTTGATGTGGTATGTTGACCAACAAACCTGATCCAATGGTCATCGTATATCCTCCACATCTAATGGTCCTTATTTATTTCAGATTTCGGGCTTCGGGTATTTCAAATCTAAAACTTTCTGGAGCATAACCTCCTCACATATTTTAACCCGAAGCGAATGTTGTTCATTGATCAAGGTTTTAGGTCGATGACTTGATCTATCTGTGATACTTCTTAGCCTTGGATTAAATCCAATGGATATTCTTATAGCTTATCCTATTCTTCCACTAGAATGATCTGAAGGCTGACGGATATTCGAGTGATTGAGATCTCAGATCTCATCCCTTGCTTATCTCGTCCTTCCATTAATTGAATCTGACAGCTGACGGGTATCAGGTGATTGAGATCTTAGATCTCAGCCCTTGATTATGTTTTCCTTCCACTTAAATCAATCTGACGACTGATGAAAATTCGCATAAATGAGATCTCATGATCTTTTACCTCGCTTATTCTGTCCTTCCACTTGAAAATGATCCGACGACTGATGGGTATTTGGATAATCGAATTCTCAAGACTTTTTCTATGCTTATACTATCCTTCCACTTTAAAATTATCCAACGGTCAAGAAGACTCTCGAAACAGATCAATGATCAAGGATGGTTGCGGGGTCCTCAACCAACACGACTTTTAAGACTATCATCGGGTTCCGCAATGGAAACCGCTCACTGGTAGTGGAACTGATTCCAACTGTAGATATATTATCAAGTCAACATTGATGGTCATTGTGGATTGTGGAACCACAACTTGAGAGTTGTTTAATTTGTCACCCAAGCTCCACAATTTGAACCTTTTTTTTTTTTGGTGAGTTAACCACAATCGTCGATCTTTGAACCTATAAGATTTGACGATCCTGACTAATTGCGGGATTGTAAATAGCATGATGTTTAATACTCCTTTCAATATCCACAATCTATTCATGTCATTGATTTGGTGATTGTGCATCCTACGATCACGACTTAATCTGACTTAATCTACTCATTTGTTGGATCAACCACAGTCGTTGAAATTTGGGTTTATGAGATCTAATGATCTAGACCAATTGCGGGATTAGAACCAGCTAGTTTTTTAATTTTTCTTTCTCTCTCTGCAATTCATATTTGTCATTGATCTGGCTTGTAGATCTGATGTTCACGATCCTCCAACGGTCCTCAAGCCCACGGTCACTCATATGACCATTTTCTGTTCCATGAGATGATCAATACCATCACTTTTCTTGATCGGACGCTTGTTGAGTCTTCTCACCTTTTCCTATGCATTGGTCAACTTCTCAATATTTCCATCGATCCCAATGACACTTCTGCAATGCACTCTTCCTTCTGAGCTTTGATATTCACATACCATTATCTCCTCCTTCTCAGCTTTCGCTTTTGATATCTACATATTGTTTGACATTTTCTACTAACTGATATACTGTTGACATCAATGACAATTTCATTTATGATAAATCACAATGATAATTCATCATAACAACAAATCATCACATCATAATGACATCAACTGTTGACATCAATGAAAACATATCATTGACAATATGTCCAACAATATCCCCCTTTGTCATTGAGGGAAACACACAAACTTCATACACAAACTCCCCCTGTGATGATGCTTTCCTCCTATGAAGTACTCTCCCCCTTTGACATCAATGGAAAAGGGTTTCTCCCCTTATAATCAACATTTGTTTGTCTGCATGTTGTTGACCGGAATATGAACTTGGGTAACTCCCCTTGGAATCATGTTATGTTTGTCATAACTGAATGACGCCCCCTGTCAATATGCTCTTTCTTTGCTTCTGATTACTCTCCCCCTTTGTTTCTGAAAGAGTAGCTCTTCCTAACAAGGTCTCTTTCCCTGTTAATTTACTAAATTCTTATCTCAGTTTATTGGTATTTTTGTGTTTAAATAAGTCGTCTTGTTGATACAATTTTTTGTAGTGATCAAATATTTTCAATACTTAATCTAATTAATTTTTTATTTAATAACCAAAATACTCCTCCTGAGTTTTTACTGACTTTCCTTTGTCAAATAGAACAAGAGTATGAATCTTACTGATATTTTTTATTACTTCTTATTCTTATTTGATATTTCACATGAATATCAATTGAGGAATTATACCAATTGATTTAAATACCAATTTTGTTATCACGGGAATCTATCTTTGTTGAATGATACTCCTTGAACTTCTCTGCTAATTATTTTTTTTTTTGTTAACAACTTATGACATCATCATAATTTGATATTGTCCCATATACTTCTATAGGTACTTCCTCTTCTTGAGCTTGATTTATTTCATATTGAATTTCACATTCTTCATTAGGACTTTTACCCATCATGATCTTATTATTATTTTCTTCATTTTCAGGGGTAATAACATTCTTCTTGCTTTCTCCTTTAGATTTTCTTCTCCATATCTTCTTGTGAGATATTATGCTTTTTGGATCTTCTCTTTCTAATTGTGTTTTTGGAGATTTGTCATCTCCTTTCTTGTTCCAACTTTTATTAGGTTTTTTCACTAACTTGAATGACTTATTCAAATATTGACTTTTTGTATTCTTGCAGTTTTGGGATTTGTGCCCAAACCTATCACAGGTGTAACATCCCATTGTATGACAAAATATTGTTGTGTGCCCAAAAAAATTACATCTCCAACATCAAATTGAGTTTTTGGATTTTCTTGTATATCCTTTCTCTAGTTTCTTGCAGTCCATTTCTTTATGGCCAAAGCTATGACAAGAAAAACAATAGCCATTGAAGGTATTTTGATTCTTGATTTTATTTTGACTTGTAGGATCTGACATTTGATTGTCTTCTTCCTTTTTACTTCTAAAGTTGTTCTCCTTAACAAAGTTCATGACTTGTAATTGCTTTGTACTTGCACCTTTTCCTTTTAAGAAGAATGATCCTTTCTCATTTTTGTAAATGGTGCTCCATTTGTTATTGTTATCTTTCTTATTGTATCCAAGACCAGTTTTGTCATCAATTGATCTTTGGATCTTCCAAATCTTATCTAGGATAGCTAAGCTATTATAGAAATTGACAATCTTCTTTGTCTTTCCATTCATCTTTTTGAGATTGACTATTTCTAACTTCAAAATGTGACATACTTATTCCTTTTTAGTCAACTGAATTTTCAGGGCTTCTTCCACATTTTTAGAATGTTCAAGTTGAGTCTTTAGATTGATGACTATTTCTTCTGTCTCATACAAGACTTCTTTGTATTTAACATTTTTTTCATATGTCTTCAATTCTTCCATATATTTTGTTAGATCAAAAACTTTAGTTTTCAATATTTTGATTTCTTCCTCGTATTCTCTCTTAATCCTTTTGATTTTGATGGCTTCCAATTCAAATATTTTGCATGATGCTTCAATTTTAGTTATTTGGATCTTCTGGGCTTCTTCCTTTTTCTTAGATTCTTCAATTTTAGTCATCAAATCTGCATTAGTACATTCACTAATGTTTATGAAATTGATGATTTCCAATTCCAACATGTGGTAAGAATTTTCTTTCTTTGTTAACTGGATTTTTAGGTTTTCTTTACTTTCTTTAATTTCCTCAAGTTGAGTGTTTGACTTCTCAACCTCCTTTGTAAGATTCACAGCTTCTACTTCTAGCTTATGACATGATTTTTCTTTTTCCTGACTGATTTCATTCTTCAATTTCTCAATCTCCTCTTCTTTTTCTTCTAACTGAATATTTTGAACAGATATGATTTTTTCATTGTCTTTGAGAATTTTATTTATTTCCATGATATGATTTTCACTCTTTTCAAGAAATTATTTAGTGTAGTCATGAAGAAAACTATATTCTGAATCATTATGATCAAAGTGGTATACATAGAGACTCCAATCAACTTTTTGTTTGGCCTTTGATAGTTCTTCTTCTACTTCATCCATGGGATAAATGTTAACATAAAATTCTTCTGATTCTTTTAGAACTTATTTTCTTTTATTTTTATGTGTATGTACTTCATCCATCTCTTATATTAAATTAGTAAGTTCGGTTTTCAAACTTTTGATCTCTTCTTCTTTGTCTTCTAGCTAAACTCTTTGTTCAAACTTTTCATGGTTAGAATGATCTAACTGTTGAAGTAGCAACATACATTTCTGTTGGATTTTCTCCAACTCTTCTAGAGTGCACAGGGTTGTGGACTCAAGATGATCAAGAACATCCTTAGTAACTTCAATATATAGATCATTTCTCAGTTCCATACTAATCACTTCAAATGTATTTATAACATCAGTTTTAAAATCTAATAGTTTTTATTTAGTGAATACTGAGGTATTCCTCAATTCCTTGATGAGGTTGTCTTCCTCATTGTTTAATGAAATCGAATCTTGAATTTCATTAAGATTAGAACTATTTTTTTCTGAACTATGTTCTTCAATCTGATTGAAATTTTCTTTTTCTTTATCTTCTTCATTATCTTGATAAGAAATATCTTCTTCTGAGTTTAGTTCTTTATTCTAATAAGAATCCTCTTCATTAAAGCCTTGTTCTTTATTCTGACAGGAATCATCTTCATTAGAGTCTTGTTCCTCGCTTTGGTTGGATTTCTCTTCTTCTTGTGTTTCATTCTGATAACTATTTTCTATTTGAAGCCATAATTCTTTGGAAGATTTGTAGTGCTTCATATTTTCTTTGACTTGGTGTGACAATCCATCCTGAATTGCTTTTAAGGCTACTGAATTGTTTCTATTTGCTTCCTTTGCAATTTTGTATTTTCTCTTTGAAGTAGTTAAGTGTCAGGGCTTACTTACTATCGAATCCCAAACTCTAGATCCTCTTGACTTCATATATCTTTTTGTATTTTCCCTCCATGATAAATAATTGGTTCCATCAAATAAGGGAGCTTCATTTGTGGAGATAGCAATTTTTCCACCCATTTCTTATGAATCTACCTTCAGTGTTTAAACTATGTTGAAGGAACCCTCTCTGATACCAATTGTTGAAATGGGTACTTGAAACTGAGAGGGGCGGGTGAATCAGTGTCACATAACTTAGGACAATTTTCCACTTTTCAAAAATTAACTGAACAACAAATATTTATTTCATTTTCTCAAATGATATATATAAAAGAATAAATACTTTATTAATTTAAATAACTTGAATGAATACATAAGATCAATCTTTGATTATCATATTCATACAATTATGAGATACCCAACTCTTTGTTACAAGATCCAGCTTGTAGTTCTCATATCCAACTAAGAAATGAGGAATCCAATCCTCATAAAAAGTCCCAACTTGTTGATCTTAGATCCAACTAATATGTGAAGAATCAAATCCTCATACAAGACTTAACTTGTAAATAGGCACCAACCTGATAGAATGAACTTTCATTCAATCCATTATATATAAATATATATACTTCAACAAATTCAACTACACTCTTCTCACCATTCATTTTTGTTTATATAGTCTTCCAACTGGTGTGAATTTGAATCATTGTGTCTTTTGATATTTGAACCATTGTATGTTTCATTTAAAATGATAATATTTAAACTTTAATTAATATCATTTTCCTTTTTATCCTTTATTCATGTTTTCATGATTTAACTCTCTTTTAATCATGACTGTGTATCGGTTTGTTTGTCCTCATGAGTTGATCACAGACATGAATTGACTCATTAGATCATACTCATGATTTTGTTGCGTTCTCGGTTCACCAATAGATCATATTCAATCTCTTATCGATTCTTTGTAATGTTCTAGTGTTAACTCTCTATCGAATTAAATCTGTATGAGGCGCTTCCTTCAACCATGTTCATATGATCATTGGTTTAGAACCACGGGATTATTAATTTAAGAGACGCATTATCTTTTGTCCGTATATCTCTTATTCCATATGACCAACGATGGTGACTAGACACTATGCCAAATGTGCACTTGAGCGCTTATAAGAATCAACGGTCATGATTTAATCTCCTGATGAGATGGGCGAATGACGAAAATTTTCCCTTCAAAACTTCGGGTTTTCAACTTTTCAAACCTTCGAATCAGATCAGACAGTTTATTTCATGGAAACAAATAAATGGTCATAGTTGATCCTTACACTCATCCTTTCATTGCTTAATCCAATGTTCGGGACTTAATCAAGCATTGAGATTGATGGCTACCATTTACTCTGGGACTTCGGCTATTTCAACTTACGTTATCCTTCCACTATAGTAGATCGACGGATGAGAATTCTCCCGAAGTGTTTCTTTATATTAGACGAACCATGTCTACTTTGGGATTTCGTCCTTTGGGACTTCGGATCTTTTGTCATTTGCTAGTGGTGAAACTCCCGAATTAATTCTTTTTGAGTGACATAATTTATTGGCGTCATGTGTTGACATGGAAAGAGTCAATTTCCTCTTGATACATGTCATCATCTGATTATTCCATGTGTACTTGATGACATGGTCTTCTGCCACAGGTCCTTGTTGATGTGGTCTGCTGACATGATATGCCATATGTATTTGTTGACGTGGTCTACTGACTAAAAACATGATCCAACGGTCATCGCATATCCTCCACATCCAATGGTCCTTATTTATTTTTGATTTTGGACTTCAGGCATTTCAAATATCAAACTTTCTGAAGCGTAACCTCCTCACATATTTTAACCTCAAATGAATGTTGCTCGTTGATCAAGGTTTTAGATCGACGGCTTGATCTATCTGCGATACTGCTTAGCCTTGGATTAAATCCAATGTCTCTTCTTCTAGCTTATCATGTCCTTCCACTAGAATTATCTGGCGGCTGACGGATATTCGAGTGATTGAGATCTCATATCTCATCCCTTGCTTATCCTATCCTTCCATTAATTCAATCTGACGGTTGATGGGTATTCGGGTGATTGAGATCTCAGATCTCAACCATTGATTATCATGTCCTTCCACTTAAATCAATCTGACGGCTGACGGAAATTTGCATAAATGAGATCTCATGATCTTTTACCTTGCTTATCCTGCCCTTCCACTCGAAAATGATCTCATGGCTGACGGGTATTCAGATAATCGAATTCTCAAGCCTTTTTCCCTGCTTATCCTATCCTTCCACTTTAAAATGATCCAACGATCGAGAAGACTCTCGAAACAAATCAATGATCAAGGATGGTTGTGGGGTCCTCAACCAACATGACTTTTAAGACTCTCATCGGTTTCTGCAATGGAAACTGCTCGTTGGTAGTGGAATTGATTCCAACCGTAGATCTATTGTCAAGTGAACATCGACGGTCATTATGGATTGTAGAACCACAACTTGTGAGTGGTTTAATTCGTCACCCAAGCTCCACAATTTGAAGTTGTGCATTTTTTGGTGAGTTAACCACAATTGTCAATCTTTGAACCTATAAGATTTGACGATCCTGACTAATTGTGGGATTGGAAATAGCACGATGTTTAATACTCCTTTCGATCTCCACAATATATCCTTGTTTTTGATCTGGCGATTGCACATCCAACAGTCACGACTTAATCTGACTTAATCTGCTCATTTTTTGGATCAACCATGGTCGTTGATATTTGGGTTTATGAGATCTAACGATCTAGACCAATTGTGGGATTAGAACCAGCGAGTTGTTTAATTTTTCTTTCACTCTATGCAATTCATCCCTATCGTTGATCTGGCTTTCATATCTGACGGTCACGATCCTCCAACGGTCCTCAAGCCCGTGGTCACTCATATGACCATCATCCATTCCATGAGATGATAAATACCGTCACTTTTCTTGATCAGACAGTTGCTAAGGCTTCTCACCTTTTCCTATGCATTGGTCAACTTCTCAATATTTCCATCGATCCTGACGACACTTTTGTAATGTGCTCTTCCTTCTGATATTTTCACATACCACTTTCTCCTCCTTCTGAGCTTGCGCTTTTGATCTATGCATATTGTTTGACATTTTCTGCTAACTAATATACTGTTGACATCAATGACAATTTCATCTATCATAAATCACAATGATAATTCATCATAACAACAAATCATCACATCATAATGACATCAATGACAACATATCATTGACAATATGTCCTACAATCTTGTCCTTGTTTCGTTTTAATTTTCTTGGTTGAATTTTAAAGGAAACAACTATTAAAAGACATTGTACTAGGGTTAGAGTACATGATGGGAAACAATGACCTATGAATAGGGACAACGTTGAAATTTTTTCAAAATTTTTTTGTATGCACCAAGATTTGACACGATAGATTGTTCACATGCCTTGACGATATGGGAGGGTTTCTGGACTCAAAGATCACTCACACACCCACTCTTTATATTCATCGTATGTGTCGTCCAAAACCAACATCATGCCAATTAGGCCAACGATTAAAAGACATTGTACTAGGGATAGGGTACATGATGGGAAACAGTGACCTTTGAATGGGGCCAACTTTGAATTTTTTTCAAAATGTTTCTGTATGCACCGAGATTTGACATGTATAGACTATTCACATTCCTTGACGATATGGGAGGGTTTCTAGACTCAAATATCACATGGGATAAACAAAGGAAATGGATGAGGTGGTTGCATCTAACGAAATATTGGTATGATATTTTGTATTAATCTACCTGGAAATTACCCAATTTAAAGCATTATATGGTTATGAACCCTCGTCACCGAAGAATTGGGTCATTA